>JAPKLW010001876.1:76588-126264 GCA_026898455.1 Plectranthus barbatus | reverse complement strand
GTTCCCAGAGAACTATCTCTTCTGTGGCAGGTTGCCCGTAAGAGTCATAGTACAAAATGTACTTGACTGTTGTAGTTTTTCTTGGAGAGAAAAACTATCGAGTAGTAACTCAAGAATGCAACGATTCTGAGTCTCGTGTTCACTTAGTGACACACGGAAAACTTAATAGCCTCAAAAGTAAGCTCACTCTGTGAAGCTTAAAGCTTTTGGTAAGAGTTCACAAATCGTATAATATTTTTGTAAGTTCGTCTCTGTGAGTTGACTTGCTCGTATATTCGTGTGTGTAACCTTCTTCTTCGATGATTTCTCTGGTATTTATACTCGAGATGTTGAAGGTTTGAATTTAAGATCCGTTAGGGATAAAATAGAAGATGTCTAATTAGATGTCTCTATTGATTGCAGCGTTTGGTGGGTAGGTGTGCTTTTTGCAGATGGTCTGCACTTTTTTCGCCTTTTTCTGACTTTGACAGCGACGGTTCGTCTTTTGTCAGAACGATAGTATTTTGGAAGTATGATAAATCCCTAACTGATTGTCCTAGGTAGCGAAACTTGAAGTTTCGTGCTTGCAGACTTTAAGGCTTGTTGGTCCCAGATCAGAGTACATATAATGTGTAGCAGAAATAATTAATCAATAAGATGCACTCTAAGTAGTAGGCAAGTTAATTTCTATCGCAGTTTGTGGTTAGCAGTTTTTGTTATGAAACACAGTTTAAGTTTAGCCAGCAATTAGAATAACAGTTTTGCACGTTTGAACAGTAGACAGTGTATACGTTTTAACACTTATGCAGTAAGTATTGAAGGTTTCAAAATATCTTAGAAAACTGTAAAGTGCGAAATGTAAATAAAATTATAAACGACACAGGATACTATAGTGGTTCGGGGCCTTAAGTCCCACTTCCACTCTTCGGATATCAGATCTGGTAATTCACTAAGTTATGACGATACAATCCTCACGATCTATAGCCAGCTGCTGCAGAAACCTCTGTCCACAGCACGATGGATCACACGCCCAGGCAGTTATTCTTCACTCTTTCTTCAGTCCGTGAAAGGCTCTACGTCTTTCTGTGGACCGGCTCGAAGTTGGACTAAGGACTAACCTCCCTTTTCCTTCTTCGGTAGGTTGGATGATTTTGTTCTTCCCAAAATGACAACTGATCGGCAATAGCCCGTGATAATCTGTTCTCCATTTGCAAAGACTAGGCTGTTGTGTTCTTACGTGGAAAGTAAGAACACCAAGATACTAGATTAACTCTGTTGACTTAATACTAATATTAACAACGTTGCACAGTGAATCTCCTCAGACTCCGTAGCAATGAATGCAATGAGCTCAATAAATGAAGTACAACAGCAATGTCTTCTCTCTTGAGAGCGTTTAATGCTCTTTCTTTAGTTTCAGACGAGAGACAATAAATATGTTGGAGATTCAAATCAACGTTTGTAATCAGATGAGCAGAGAGGTAAAGGTCTTTAAGTCTCTGTGGTTCCTGCTATTTATAGGTGAAACACCAGAAAATAGCCGGTAGAGACATTGGGGATGATGTCCAATCATAATCCATGCTCTTCTGAAAAGTCGATTGTCTCTCGGCTTTTTCTATTACAAGGTACTGCTTTTCAGAGCAGTTTGTACTTGTGTGTCAGACGTCGAACGTTGTACGCCAGTCGCAACTTCGTATATGTCTGATCTTTTATCATTGACTTCTTGATGTTCCCTTGCGACTTGTTCGACATATTATCGTGTACGCATTCCCTGATGCGAAACTATCTTGTTCTGAAACTGCAAGCTCCTCTTAGCAATTTGCGTGTGAAAACTGTATTCATAGTTTTCGTGACCTTGCTCTGCTCGTCTTCGTCTTCTTGGTCAAGACAATTTTTGTCTGAATGTTTTCTTCTTCAAAACTGTTCCATAATTTTGTTGACTTCTTTCTTCCTAGATTATTACAACTCGAATATCCTATACAATGATTACATGAGGTAATAATTCTAAATTAGGGGTGTACATGGTTTGACAAGTGCAAGAATCGGCCGGCCGGACCGTAAGTTTCAAACCGTATTAATTGGTTTGGTCCACGGTTTGAGTAGAGAAACCGGCCGTTTGGACCGGACCGGACCGTTTAAATTAATTATAAATATTTAATTTATATTTTATTCTAAAAGTGTAAATATAGTATATTTAGTATAGTGGTTCTATTTAGACTTAAGGTTTTAAAATATTTGAGTTCAAATCCTCTATGCAACAAAATTATAATTTTTATTTTTCTCCTACATTTTTATTTAATTTTTGAAATTTAAAATAAAACATAAACTATCAAATATTTCAATCTCATTTTTATTCTTTTTCTACACTTTTATTTATTTTATGAAATCTATAATAAATCTTAAAATATCTAATATTCCAATCTCACAATTTTATTCAAATGTCTCTCTTTACCGAACTGTCTTCTCCGTTCTCTGGGTCGGTATCACCGTTATCGCATCATAATAATTTGACCTTACTATTATGTTTGAGAATGTGATATGAACTATTATTTTTTGATGTCATTAATTGTTTGTTTTTATTAAGATTATCTCGTACTTTGCCGATGAGAGCTAGTATTAGTTTTTTTTTAATTTCTCAATTAAATTGTAGCTAAAAATAAAAAAAAAATTACATTTTGACTTTGCTCGTTAAGTTCGTGTTTCAAACCGTTAAACCGACCGAACCAAACCGTTTTATTTGGTTTGGTTTGAAATATTAATTTGGCCGGTTTGGTTTGAAAAATTTTCAAACCGTATTATTTGGTTTGGTCCATACTTCAACCCTCAAACCGGCCAAACCGGACCGTGTGCACCCCTACTCTAAATCATTTACTTTGGTATGTAGTTTTGACACGTCAAAACATTAAATTAAGTCGGATTTATACATCAATACCTAACAATCTCCCCCTTTTTGATGTTGTCAAAACCATACCTCTAAGTCTATCTGTCGATACGAAGATGCAGTTGATATGAGTTTACAATTTTTCTTGTCTACCGCTACTCAGACATGTGCCTCTTCTACACTCGACCTACTCTAAATGATCTTCCCTCTAAATGGGATAATTCTCATTAATTTAGAGCAACAGGAAGGAATCGTTGATCATACTGGAACATGTGAATTCAGCAAGATAAAAATCAAGGAAAGAGACAATGAGTAGTTGTCTTCAAACTGGCAGTTTTTCATTTTTCATATAGATATCATCGATTACAAGTACATGAACTAACTGCAGAAATGAAAGACATTTCAAAAGATATTTAAGAATCAAAACAAGGCAGAATGGAAAGAATTCACCTTTCTCTTTTGTCTTGATTCTACTCTTTCTCATTTTCCTGATTCAAGGATTTTGTGTCCTTTGATTTTGAGGAAGTTGCAGTAGCGGTAGATATGGCCAGAAGTCTAGCTTGTTGGACCTTAAGGACTATTGTTACATCTGAGATGTGTTTCCTATCTTCCTCTCTGGCAGCCATTAGAAGATCCAGCTTCATATTGATGTCTTCATCCCGCTTTCTGCGTTCTTCTTCCTGTTTTCTGTATTCTTCATCAAGCATTCATTGTTCCTCTTCTCGCTATTGATCAAACAAGATCAACTGCAGCTTCAGCGACTCATCCCTTCTCTCTTCCCCCTTTTTGACAATATCAAGAACAAAGGCCATCTGCTGTTCCACTCGAAGGTCTATTGCTTGATTCAGAGAAGTGTAGGGTAGAGAGTTAACTGCTACTAAGAGCGGGTCGGGAGACATGACTCTTTCAACTGTAGTTATTGCTCTAGAGTTGTCTTGGGATTGACTTTGAGAGGAGGCAGTAGAAGCCTCCGGTGAAGGAAGAAGGTGGTGCGGTTCTGTTTCTTCCCCCTGTCTTTGTGCTGGGGTTGCTGCATCGTGTTTGGCCTTTTCGACAGCGGCTTCGGCTTGTAATCTCTGGTGCTCATCCGCTTCGGCCTGTTTCTGACGTATAGCTCAGCAGCTTCTTGATGATGTTTCAGTTCAGCAGCATTTTTTTATTTTCTCTTGAGCTCGGTAGTCTATTCTGCTTGTCTCTTGAGCTCAGCAACTACGACCTCTTGCTTTCTTTTTAGTTCTGCGGCTTCTTGCTGACGTCTCAGCTCAGCAGCTTCCTCTGCCTGACGCTGGAGTTGACTGCGCTCTGCTTCCTCATTTAGTGTCTTCATTTGGTTTCCTACTTCTAAAATCAGAAAGGCTTTTCGTTCGGAATAATCTTGTACAAGATGGTAGCAATGGATGAATCTAATTTGGAGGAAGCACTTAGCCAGAGCATGTATAAAAAAAATTTCCAAGGCACGAGTGCCAGTAACAGTATATGTTAGAATCTGAGATAACCGAATAGCTTCAGTTAACTCAGTCATCTCTTCTTTCCTGAGTCTCTCATCTTCCTCTTGTCGTTGCCTTTCTAGCGCATGTGCTTTTTCATTTTCATGATCTAGAAGTTCCAAATGAACTTCATCAGTCTGAGAGATTATCCATCTGTGAAGATTTTGCAACTGCACAAGTTTTGCATGGTTCTCATTTATCCTGCAACGAACATGCTCAAGGTGTGATTCACCCGTTGATCGTGCGGTAGAAGCTGAGGGACCCAATCTTTTCATGAAAAGATCTGGAAGTGACAGTTGATTAACAATTCTTGTTCCTGGTGAATCAACAGTTTCCTACATTGGCTTGTCTTGTGCCACAAGAGTTTGGCAATGTAGTGGTTCTGGTGGGTCACTCATTCCCTTTTGCACACTCTGATTAACATTTTCTGCAACTGGTATTTCTGATGGTGTTCCCCCTGTTTCTGAGACTAACTGAATAATCTGCTTGAGTGATGAGGGTGATGATGGGTTAGTTTTTGAAGTTATACTGTCAGCGGATGGGGATGGAGTAAAGGGATGTCGATGATGCGATTCTTTATCTGAATGAGACGCACTTTGGAGCACTACAATAGGAACAATATTATCTCTAGGGTTCCTTTCAGAATCTTCAACTTGTGTGTCTTGTCTACTCCGTTCCCTTTCTTCTTCCAGGGTGCTTGCTAGTACTAAGCGCCTTCGTTTCCTATTAGGCATTGTCGGCAGGACAACATTTGCTTGTACGGATTGCCTAGCAACAGCTTGTGATATGCCCTCTGTATTGACATTCATTTCTAAATCTTTATTATTTCCTTTCAATTCTCTCCTATAGATCTTATCTCCATGAGGTAGAAATTCTGATGGGACTAGATCTTCGCCCTCGTCCCTGAGACCAATAAGCTGTTCAATCAAGTAGCTGACTTTGAGACCAAATCCAACTCCATATTTGAACTTTTTGGTTTCTGAAATGGTCTCATTTTTCTTGGCATTCTCAAGAAGTCCCCCAAAAATGAATTCAGCCCAGTTTCCACCAGGATTATCATCCAAAACCATCATCACAACATATTTAGGTTGACTAAGTTCCGAGAAAGTTCCTGTACCGCAGTAGAGCATCCTAAGAGTGATCTCACTCAGAGTTTTGTACAAAGGTTTCAGTTCAGAAACTTTTGTCGGTAGATGAAAACTCTCTTTGTGCTCAGGCTTCTTCCATACATTCCAATGTCTTTCCTTTGCCCCATCCTCATTCATCAAGTAACCGGTGACATTTTCGCCAGTTTTAGGTAGACGAAAGAACTCGGCGATAGTATCAACACTTATGACCAGGGGAATCTTGTTAACCTTGGTTTTGAAGGATTTCCCATTTTGGTCAATAATAACATTCTCATAAAATTCGGCAACACAATGAAGCCTGAATCTTTTAGGGCGTAAGTCGAGGAACCGTACGAGCTTCTCTTTATTCAGCATGTCGAAAAGTCTCTCATCAGAGCACAGGTAGTCAAGTTCTTTCAGATTTAAAATCTTTTTTAAAAAAACTTGGCTTACCCGAATTTCCTTGTAAGGGAGATCGGCTGAATCGACGATGTCGCTCAATAGATGCTTTAGTTCTTTATAAGTGCGTCCTTGAGCAGTCGTGCCTGTTCTGGATTTCATGGATGCACTTGGACCTTCGTCAGACTGAATCTTCATTTTCCCCATAATTTTGAAGGACAATGTGAATAGAAGGATGGTTCGGGATGAACAGCAGAATGGATTTGGGAAATGGCGATTGCAGAGATCTATTTAGGGTGAAAGATAATATTGGCGGGCTGATCCAAGAATATTTGATGTAGGCAGATCCACGGTTGGGATGAAATTTTGCTTTATGTAATCTTTGGTCGTGATAAGCACTAACGTGGGGCGTGTTTGTTCCTATTCCGTCGTTGGTCCCAGATCAGAGTACATATAATGTGCAGCGGAAGTAATTAATCAATAAGATGCACTCTAAGTAGTAGGCAGTTCAATTTCTATCACAGTGTGTGTTTAGCAGTTTTTGTTATGAAACACAGTTTAAGTTTAGCCAGCAGATTAGAATAACAGTTTTGCACGTTTGAACAGTAGACAGTTTATACGCTTCAACACTTACACAGTAAGTATTGAAGGTTTCAAAATATCTTAGAAAACTGTAAAGTGCGAAATGTAAATAAAACTGTAAACGACACAGGATATTATAGTGGTTCGGAGCCTTAAGTCCTACTCCACTCTTTGGATATCAGATCCGGTAATTCACTAAGTTATGAAGATACAATCCTCACGATCTATAGTCAGCTGCTGCAGAAGCCTCTGTCCACAGCACGATGGATCACTCGCCCAGGCAGTTGTTCTTCACTCCTTCTTCAGTCCGTCAAAGGCTCTGCGTCTTCTCTGTGGACCAACTCGAAGTTGGACCGAGGAAAAACCTCCATTTTCCTTCTTCGGTAGGTTGGATGATTTAGTTCTTCCCAGAACGACAACTGATTGGTGATCGATGCAAAAACCTGCATACAGATTAGGGATGTCAATTTAGCCCGGGACCGACGGGTTGGCCCGAATAACCCGAGCTAAACACCATGTTAGGGTTGAAAATTTCTTAACCGATAAGAAACCGGGCTAAATGGTCTGGATTAAACGGGTTGCGGGTTAAACGGGCTGGACCCGCCGGGCTACGGGTTGGCCCGACGGGCCACTCCATTTTAAAAAAAATATTAAAATAATTTAATATAATTAAATTATTATATCTTGGAAAAATAAATATCAACTATTTTATACTCTACTTATTTTATATTTAGATGGAAGTATTTAAATAAATTTTATGTTACACAAATGATATACCTATATTTTTACTACTAAGAAATATTATTTTAAATAAATAATTTAAAAGAATATTTAAGAAACAATTGATTTCTAAAATATTAATTATTATTTTAAATAAATTAAATTCTTAGAATTGTTTAGATTCACAAACTTATAAAATTATTTAGTAAAACTCTATCTTGTTAAATAAATACTTATTATAGTTTATTTTATGTCATAACAAATTATTTAACATAATTGTGAGACCTCATCAAATTTCTATGAAATAAATAAATTATTATTATTATTATTATATATTGCAGTATTATTTTGTAATTAATATATTTAATTTATTTATTTAATATAATATTATTGGAGTTGTACACTTAAATAATATGATTATTTAATTTATCTAATGTCTTAATATACAACATTTTATGTTAATATTCAATTATAAAAATAATTACTTATATATATAATTAATTATATTAATAAAAAATATTTAAGCTTAATAAAAAATAAAAATAAAAAAATCATAATTTAGTCAGCACGTGCAGATTAGGGTTTAGAACTGCGCATCTCGGCCGGGACAGGCTTCACCACGGTCGGGCCGTGTCTTTTCCAACACGACCGGGTTGTCTTCCAACTCGGTCGAAACAGACAGCTACTCTTGGCGACTTTCTTCATCTCCTTAGCCAATTCTTCACTTTTCATCACTTTTTCCTGCATAATCATCCACCACAAGCATAATACCGTCCACTATACACTCATGCTCAATTTATTCAATAAAACTAACAAAAACTCATGATAGAAGAGAAAAACAATGCGATAAGAGAGTAGAAAAACGAGCTTATCAAACCCCCCACAAACTTAAACACTTGATTGTCCTCAATCAACAAAAGAAAGAATCAAAAGCTCAAGCAGAAGAGTAGTGCAATGCCTCACGAGATTCATCACATTCAAACTCGAAAATCCACAAGACATCAACACTTTTGAAAGAATCAGAAAATCTCTAAACCATGGAAGACTCACATGGGAAGTGTTTCGCTCATTCACTCAAGTGTTTAGGATGATTATGAGATCGCACACAAGTCATACAAATAAAGTTCTACCATAGGCTTGCAAATATTCTAAATCTCCACTGCAAATATGTGCACACAAGTCTAAGATCAGAAAGGACTTTATTCAAGGTTGTAATGTAGGCTTTTTAGTGAAAGGTAGGGAAATATTTGGTCAAGTGACTAAAATCAATTGAGTTGATCACTCTCAACAAATCAAAACCACTATCTATTGATATCCACCCATCTCCTATAATATTCAGTACAAACCAATGCTCTTTTATTTCTTCCTTTTTTTCACACATATCATTTTATGCTCTAAACAATTTTGATTATACATTTGAGCTTATAAGGATTAAACACAACAACTATTTATTTTCTCTTTTTTTCTAGAGCCCAACCTTATCTTTTGCTTTTACCCTTCTAATAATATCTTATCCTTTCTCAAACGAATCCCAACCCACTCTCATAGACAAGAGTTGAGTCCCCTATTTATTTCCTACTCATAGACAAAGAAAGAAAATATCATAGGCTCAAAAGGGCTAACTAGGGATAATATTTAATTAGGACAGTGCATGGAAAAATAGGCTAAACAAAGATGGCCTAAAATCACTTCCTAAACATGTGCACACTAGCAGTCTTGAAAAAGAAACAAAGCAAGTTCTAGAGAAACTCAAAATTGCACACACACTCACAATCGAAATTCAGGCTCAAAAACTCACACTTAGGACAATTTTCTTCCACAGTAAACATCAAATTATCATCTATATATCGTGCCAATGCAAGTATCAAAACAAGTAATCCTGCGGTATTCACATTCATAGGCATACTCAACCACTATCACAATCAACGCAAACTAAAGTCAATCGATTCTCATCTTGCATTCAAGTCCTAGGGTTCAATCATGCTCAAAATTCACAATTCAATTTATTCAAAATTTTTCCCATGCAAAAATTTAAACAAAGCAAATAAAAGATAGAAAAGAGTTTCGAATCCGTTAAATCTTCCCCCCCAAACTTATTCGAAAATCAGAGAGAATAAATTTGAAAGTCAGATTCAGAATTCGAAACTGTACCTCAATTGTTGGCCTCAAACACCAACTTTTTATCCTTCTTTCTTCAACTCTGACCGGCATGATTTTGGGCTGTTGGCACTCCATCTTGGCTGTGGCGATCTCTGTCTCCCGACCGGGATGGAGCCTTCTTGTCGACCTCCTTCTGGTCAAAGTATCCCACGTCTCGGCTTTCTGTCTCGACCGTGGCAGGCTCTGCCTCGGTCAAAACAAACCTCAAAACTTCTTTTTTTTTCTCATAAGACACTAACACAAGTAAATGCAGTACAATAGAAATAAATCGAAATTAATTAAAGAAAACGAAAACACAATGGGTTACCTTCCATTCAGTGTCTTATTTACCGTCGTGGCTCGACTCAGCTCAGCTCACCAAGGTGGTCGAGTCCAGACTCGTCGACCCCTTGAGTCAATCATGAAGACTTTCCGGTTTTGAATGACGGTGGTATACTCGGAAGGAGGCAGCTTAATTGCCGATTTCACTGACTCGTTTCCTCGTTCCCACCAGATGGCTTCTTCTTCCTTCGGTGTCTCGTCATCTTCTTCCTCTTCTTCAGCAGTAGTAACCTGGTTGCACTCCCCTTTCCTCTTGTTCTTGTCTATGCAGAAAGTGATCGATTCCTCATTTCTTCTCAAGGTGATTTCTCCCTTCTTGCAGTCGATCAAGACACCAGTTGTGTCGAGGAATTCTCTTCCCAGGAACATGGGAGTGTTGGCATCTTCCTTCATCTCGTGTAAGACAAAGTCTGTAGGAAAAATCAAGTGACCAACACGGATAAGAACATTCTCAACGATACCTTTGGGCTTGGACACAGATCGGTCCGCCATCTGAAGAGTAATCGTGGTGGCTCTCATCTCCCCAATTTCCAACTTCTTGTAGATGGACGAGGGCATCAGGCTGATGCTTGCCCCGGTATCACAAAGCACATTCTAAAACTCTCTTCCTCCAATCTCGATAGGTATCGAGAAGCATCCTGGGTCAGACCTCTTGATCGGGATCTGCTTCTGTAGGAGTAGGCTGCATTCCTCATGGATCTTCACAGTTTCGTTTTCCACGAACTGCTTCTTCTCGCTCATCAGCCTCCTTAGGAACTTCATGTATCCCGGTATTTCCCTGAGAGCTTCAACAAGAGGTATATTAATGTTCACTTTTTTAAGATTTTCAACAAAACGAGTGGATTTAGAATCTTTCATTTTCTTTGCAAATCTCTGCGGGAAAGGCATAGGAGCAACTGGATCAACTCTTCGTTTTTCATTCTCCTTCTCTTTCTCACCCAGTCTGGGCCTCTGTTTCGACCGGGATCCCTCTGTCTCGGCCATCCTGCGTTGCTTCTGCCCCGGCCATGTCTGACTTGTCTCGGTCGGGCTGGACTCCTTTATCTCGGCCGTCCTCTTTCCTATGTCGGCCGTCCTGCAGCCCTCTGCCTCGACCAGGATGGACTCCATCTCGGTCGAAACAGAAAAGTCTTCCGCAGGATTTTCCTTCTTTATTTCACTCAATCCTCATTCCGGGTTGCTCGGACCTTCATATCTCCTTCCAGATCGAAGCGAGATGGCATTCACTGATTTCGCCTTCGCTGGATTTGTCTTTGTTGTGCTCGAAAGTTGCCCCGACTTGTGTTGAGTACCCAAGGTAGTGGCTATCTGACTCAGTTGGGTGTCAATCATCTGCAAGTGCTTTGTCATCAGTTGCATGTGATTAGCCATCCCTTTGACTTCGTTCTCGATCTTGCCAAACCTATTGTCTGAGCTCTTGATGAATTTTTCTAGTGTCTCCTCCAGCACATACTTTTTTCTCTCAACAATCTTGCCTCATGTACCTACATCAAAACCAGGGGGAGGGTGTTCTGCAGCAGTGGGGTTAGCATAAGAAAAACCAGGGTGAGATCGCTCATGTTTGTAGTGATACCCCTGATTACCTCGGTAGTTATTTTGATAACCACCTCCTATGTAATTTACCTCCGAATTCGCAGCTCCAGATGAACTGCTTGCTCCCCGGTTGATGTAGTCAGCCTCCACCGGAACAATCGCCATGCTTGGCTCAGTAGTAACAGCAGCAACCTTAGCAGTTACTAGCTTCTCAACTTCTTCTCGGAGCTTCTTCACATCCGCAACCACATCAAATTTTGGCTTTGTCTCCACTGCTTTGACTGGCATCTGTCTCTCAGTTGGCTACTGGTGACTGTTCAGGGTCATGTCTGCCAATAATATCATACTCTCTGCACCGCTCTTCTTCATCAGGATCCCGCCAGCTGATGCATCCACCATCTCCTTCATGTGAGGATTCAGACCCTCATAGAAATGGCATATCTGCATCTCGAGATCTATTCCATGTCCAGGGCAGAGTCGCAGGAGCTCCTTGTACCTCTTCCAGGCTTCATGTAGTGACTCATCATAGAGCTGCTTGAATGTAGTGATAGCAGCTTTCCTCTTCAGCAGCAGGCTCAGTGGGAAGAAGTTGGTGAGGAATTCATCTTGAAGTTCCCCCCATGACCCTATCTGACTCTTGTCCAAACCAGCATACCAAGACCTTGCCTCGTCTCTAAGGGAGAAAGCGAATAACCTCATCCTGATGACGTCCTGGGGGACTCCATTATGCTTCACAGTGTTGCACACCTCGATGAACAGATCGAGGTGGGCGTATGGATCTTCAACGGCTCTCCCCCCAAACTGGTTCTGCTGCACCATCTGAATTAGCCCAGTCTTTAACTCAAAGTTATTGGCGTCAATCCGCACTCTGAATCCGGGCTCTTCCTGCTGTGGGAGAAAATGATCCAAGATGGACCTCTGCGGCACCACTATCTGCCTGTTGTTTAATTCTGCCAGTCTCACAGCTTGCTCCGCCTGGGTGGCTTGGGCTGCAAGAAGTTGCGCCCTTATTTGTTGCACCTCACTGACAAATTGTCTATGTTCCTCTGGTGTCATGTTCTGAAGAGGGGCTTCTTGATTTGCTTCCATCTTAAAATTCAGCTTCTTTCCTTTCTTTCTGTTGTTTCTGCAAGCTGCTTCGATTTCTGGTATGAAGGGCTCGAGTGTCTTCCCTTTGTTCCGCGTGTTCATGCACCTGCACAGAAAACGAGGAAAAGATCAGGTTGTCCCGGCCGTGGCAGATGCTGTCTCGATCGGGATGGAGAATTTGTCTCGATCGTGGTGGGACTCACCTCGACCGAAACGGACGCAACACACACGCACACGAAAGAAACAGAACTGACTCCAAAAACAAATAAAAATCAACACAAATTCGAAAAATACTGAAAATAAGAAAAATAATACCCAATCCAGAAGTTCTTGAGCAAGACAGTAATGACTCGCCGTTTGACTATCCCCGGCAACGATGCCAATTTGATCGATGCAAAAACCTGCATACATATTATAACATAGGACAAATAAATTTATAGACAACCCAAGGGTTGGTCGATCCCACAGAGATAGTGCAACGAGGGAGAATCATGTACTGAATATGGTTTTCAGAACTTTTGTTTGGGCAAATCGATTTTAGAGGTTTTGGGTTTTTCAAAACAATTAATTAAAGGGATGAAATTCAAATATTAAAAAGCACAAATTCTAGGGAAATCTACCAATCTGATCAACATGCAAGAAATAAATATTCAAACCCAGAAAAGATATTTTTTGGTGGAAAATCTGATAAGGTGGAATCAATTCCTTGGTCCGGCAATTAAATCCTAAATTACTAACTAGTGGTTATCTCCTCTCGGTCTCAAACACACAAAGTTAATTAATTTCAATAATGATTCAGATTAATCCTACAATTGAAATCTTCTTGGTCGGACAGATAGTCAAAAATATTAAATCCTAACTTCCTATTACTAACCTTCACCTCTCGGTCCTTCGATTAATAACTGAAACCTATCTCAATCTTCATCTCTTGATCCTTCGATGAGAATAGACTTAAAATAAAACATAGGTTTTAAACCAATTAAAAGGGTTTGAATTATTGAATCAAAACATGCATCACAGATGGAGAAACCCTAAAACCTGTTTAGGGTTCTAACCTAACATATTAAAGAAAAACATTGCAGGAAAAATTAAAGATTACATTAAAAATAAATAAAAAGTAAAGAGGAATTCTAAAAAACTTAAAGTGAAAACAGAAAATTAAAGTAAAAATTAACAACTGAAGGGAAAAGAGAACTAAAAACTAACAACCCTAATTCTGAGCTAATTATGAGTTTATATAGTAGTAGGGCTAAAGCTTTGGATGGTGTAGGGTTTTAACGTGAACCAAATCACCAAAACCAAACTGAACCGGATCGATCTATGGATATTGCTCATAATTAAATTTCTCAAAACCCTAGCATGCTCCTATGAATTTAATACAAATTTGTGGATTAGAGAATTACCGTAATTCCATAGTCTCTGTACCGATCTTTTGCGTTTGAATTCCAAACTTCGATTCAACCACGCAATTCGATTTCTGTGCGGAAACAGAAATTAGAATACTAATTTCTAGAGAAAAACGAAAATAAAGAACATGGAAGAAAATATTTGTTGTTCTCCAGATTAGATCTTCAGATCTGTGTCCCGGTGCAGATCAGATCTACTACTGGTGAGGACTCCGTAGATCTGTGGCTTGAGCAGGATCAGAATTCGAAAATTCTCCTCCTTTCTTCCAACATGATCGGCGCCCCTCTCTCTCTCGCCTTAGGGTTTCAACTGATTTTGAATCTTATGAAAGTGGCTAGGGTTTCAGAGAGTGAGAGGTCTATTTATAGACCTAGGGTTATAAAACCCTAGTGGGCTCCTGGGCTCAATTCAGCACACTTATTGGGCCAGACCTGGGACCTAATGCAAATAATAAAGTGGGCCTATAAATTAATTAATTCCCATGTCCACAACCCAGGACACAATTAATTAATTAATATTAATTCTTTTTCACCACAGAATTAATACTGACCTACCCCTTTATTACCACGTTATGAGAACAGGTTGCATTAATTGAGAATCCCCATATTTAAGGTTACCGGACATCCATTAATTAATCGGAGCCTCTGACAAGCTCTAACTACAATTAATTAATATCTTATAATTCCTGAGTAGTACCACTCAAACCTTATCACTCGTGCCTGAACTTAATCAGCCTGCAGGACTTTGGCACGATGAATGTTATTGAGCTCCTCGGGGAATGTCCCCATCCTATTACTCGGATATGGTTACCTAAGTCCAGTCTCAGGCGGTACTACACGAACTGCTGTTACCCAAGATGCGGATATACGAGCACGTTACTTAGGCTCTCCACCATGGCAAGTCAAAGCAACAGTCAACCCGTGCAAACCCCTGAACCTTCGTTAGGGTTTGGACTCAATCAATATAACGAGATCTTTTATTCGCTGATGTCAGACAGACGAATAAATCTCACTGCGGTCCATCAATACGCCACCTCTGCGTACCAGCATGTCAAGTAACCAAGACAGACTACTTATTCCGACAATGCCGCAGCCATCCGGACAGACGTATCCTCATACGCTGTCTCGGTTGTGATCAGGTTTATGTCTCACTAGGTCAAGTGATCATACTGTATTCTACGATCTACAACACGCCGTATGATCGTCCCTATCGGTGAGACAAGAGGATACCATTGTTCATACATGTAAGATTGTTAACAGATAGGAGAAATAAACCGTTGTATACTCATTGTAATAAATGCTTTCAGTATACAAAACCCATCAGATGGTATGTTGGCTCCAAAATTAGTCCAAATCTGGAATTGGTATCTTTCCTCTAAATCTTCAGCACGTGCAGATTAGGGTTTAGAACTGCACATCTCGGCTGGGACAGGCTTCACCACGGCCGGGCCGTGTCTTTTCCAACACGACCGGGTTGTCTTCCAACTCGGTCGAAACAGACAGCTACTCTTGGCGACTTTCTAGCCAATTCTTCACTTTTCATCACTTTTTCCTGCATAATCATCCACCACAAGCATAATACCGTCCACTATACACTCATGCTCAATTTATTCAATAAAACTAACAAAAAACTCATGAAAGAAGAGAAAAATAATGTGATAAGAGAGTAGAAAAACGAGCAATGAATGCAATGAGCTCACGATACTAGACTGCTGTGTTCTTACGTGGAAAATAAGAACACCAAGATACTAGATTAAGTCTGCTGACTTAATCCTAGTATTAACAACGTCGCACAGTGAATCTCCTCAGACTCCGTAGCAATGAATGCAATGAGCTCAATAAATGAACTACGACAACAATGTCTTCTCTCTTGAGAGCATTTAATGCTCTTTCTTCAGTTTCAGATGAGAGACAATAAATATGTTGGAGATTCAAAACAACGTTTGTAATCAGATGAGCATAGAGGCAAAGGTCTTTAAGTCTCTGTGGTTCCTGCTATTTATAGGTGAAACACCAGAAAATAGCTGGTAGAGACATTGGGGATGATGTCCAATCATAATCCATGCTCTTCTGAAAAGTCGCGTGTCTCTCGGCTTTTTCTGTTACAAGGTACTGCTTTTCAGAGCAGTTTGTACTTGTGTGTCAGACGTCGAACGTTGTACGCCAGTCGCAGCTTCGTATATGTCTGATCTTTTATCATTGACTTCTTGACGTTCCCTTGCGACTTGTTCGACTTCTTATCGTGTACGCATTACCTGATGTGAAACTGTCTTGTTCTGATTCTGCAAGCTCCTCTTAGCAGTTTCCGTGTGAAAACTGTATTCACAGTTTTCATGACCTTGCTCTGCTCGTCTTTGTTGACTTCCTTCTTCCTAGATTATTACAACTCGAATGTCCTATACAAGGATTACATGAGCTAATAACTCTAAATCCTAGACTTCGGTATGTAGTTTTGACACATCAAAATAATTAATTAAGGTATGATTTCTACATCAATACCTAACAAGGCTTCTCCAATCCTTAAAGTCTGTTTTTCTTCAGTATATTCTTCTTGCGATTCCTCTTGTCTTCAAATCTTGGGATCTAGACTTGGAAGTTTGTGCTGATGTTGCCATACTTGCAACTCCATGCTGATGATGTCATCTCTTCAATATGGTCCCTTGCTGCCCAATATAGTTTGAACGATTTTATCATACTATACTGGATTTGTACTTGACGAAATTCATGCTCCGCTATACTATTTTTCTTCCAGGCTTGTAGCGTGTACTGCGTTCTTTTGGCTTGTTGAGTCTTTCGCGCGTACTAGAGTTTTGAACAGTCTAGTTTTCATATTAGTACTAGCTTACAACTCGATAAAGAAACTATACACGACTTTACATTTTTTTACCTAAGCTGAAAACTAACTAAGATGACTTTTACATTTTTTGACCTACCAAAACATAAATTAAAAATGAAGAATATTTCTATCAAATTTCCTAACAATAATTTAAAATTTAAAATTTTTATTTTGTATTTGTAATCTGTTAATTTAATTATGGTTATTATTTTCTAATTTTTAAGTAAATTACAAACTTGAATCTCTTTTAATTTTTTATATGATTTGGAGTGGAGATAAAATAATTTTTTAATTAAAAAGTTAAGGTTAAATTTTGTTATTATGAGAGTGGTAAATAATATTAAGTTGAAGGTTATGTATTGAAAATATTTTATTACTCCCTTCGTTCAATTTTAATTGTCCCACTTTCCTTTTTCGTCCGTCCAATTCAATTGTCTCATTAGTTAAAAAGACAATTTTTTCACACTCAACAATAAAATATTAATTACACTAAACTTACTTTACATTCACACTCCTTGATTATTGTGCCCGATCAACCCAAGACAATTTATCCGGAACGAAAGGAGTAGATGATTGGGTCATAACCCGAAGACCGATGATAACCTAATTAGCATTGGGTAATGGTAATTCTGATAACCCGATCCTAAACCTTTTATTAAAGTATTTCTTTATTTAAAAAAAATTTAAATATAAAAGTACACGTCAACCTCCTATAACCGTATAAAACGGGAGGGAAGGCTAAACACAATTTCAAAGTGCCCCTCTCTTTCCCCAAAACCCCTTTGCTTCAAATTGAAGCTGTCTTTTGCTCTTTCTGAATCACTCATTTCTCCCTCTTCTGGTCTCCTTTTTCTCTCTCTCTACGACGTCTTCTCAACTCCAATACTAGGGTTTTACACTCTCTCGACACTCGCACTCTAGGGTTTTCGCGACACTCCAGAACAACTATCTTCGGGGTTTAGGGTTTAATTGAGGCAACTGCTGATCTCCGCCATGGCTGCGGCGAAGCTACGTGATTTAAGTCAGCCGATGGATGTCGCCCTGCTCGACGCCACCGTCGCTGCTTTCTACGGAACCGGGTCCAGAGAGGAGGTCTGAAGCATTTTCTCTACTGTTGCTTGTTCATTCACATTGCGATTGTGTATGAATAATACCGAGCATGAGTGTGCGATTGGTTACTGGAGGGCTTGATGAATTTATTTGAACAATTGGGCGGTTGCATATCATCATTCTCCTTTATTCCGATGAATGTTAATGCCTTGAGCAACATAAGTTTATGCAGTATTTCCCTGCTCACGTTATGTTGAATATCGGTGTGTTTAGTTTATATTGGGGACCAATCAATGCAAAAAATCAAATGGCCTCAGTATCCTGCGGTTTCAATAAACAATTACCTAGTTGTCCTTAGTTGGGGGTGGAGATTTGGATGACTGTAATGAGCGAGTGTTCAGGTTGTTTTTTAAGTATCTCCTGGATCACGACTACTCAAGAATTCAAGTAATATAGATCCTTCTTTAGGGCATGCGTTATCATTTACATAAGATCCATGCACTAGATAAGCTTCACGTCCATATCTCATAACCATACAACTGGATGCATAGGCGTTCCTGATCTATGATTGGCTCGTAACATTTTGAACTTTGCAAACAATGCAATCGTAGTCTTGAATGGAACAGTTGTGGAACTAGTGTTGAAAAATGCTGATAGACTATATTAGATGCTAACCTTGACCTGAATATCTACTTCATTGTATGGTGGGTACCTATGATGATTGATGAATCAGTGGCAGCACTAAACCCATTCATACAGTGTTTCATCAGTTTGGAGTCGAGGATTGACTCTTTATATTGGTTTTTCAAGCTTCCTACGAGTATTCTTACCAAATCTCATGGTCTTGAGGATATGTTTCTGCAGAATAATTTGAATTTCGCACATCTTTAGAGTCGATAAAACTCAGTTCATAGAAACAAAGAGCATCTTCATTACTAGCAGATATTCTCATTCAACGTTCATTGAAAAAGCTGGCTTGATATTTTCTGCATTTGCCATAGTTTATGTAAACTCCTATTTGAAGATCATGTTTGACCCCTTCCCAACTTTTTTCCTGCCTATTTCTTTGAACAGAGGAGTGCTGCAGACCTTATTCTGCGGGATTTGCAAAATAATCCAGATATGTGGCTTCAAGTAGTTCATATACTATCTAGCACACAAAACTTGAATACCAAGTTTTTTGCTTTACAGGTCTGAATATGGTCATTTTTCTCTGGTTTTGATTCTTAGTACATGCTTGCTGTTGACATTCTGCTATGGTTTATTTGAAATGGACTATTATGGAATTTCCCATCTTAAGGTCCTAGAGGGTGTTATTAAGTATAGATGGAATGCTTTGCCAGTTGAACAACGGGATGGCATGAAGAACTATATTTCTGAAGTGATAGTTAAGGTGCACACGTCTCTGCCTTTCTCAAAATGATCTTTTTCCATCTTTTCCTGCTCTAGTGTCCCCACTTCTATTGATGTTATGAACTTTTTCCATACCATTCTCTGCCAGCTGTCAAGTGATGAAAACTCTTTCCGGAATGAGAGGCTTTATGTTAATAAACTAAACATTATATTGGTCCAGGTAATAGTAATTTATACATTTACCAAGTGATGCGAATCAATAAGCTAATCATTTTTCAATTATGGACTATATTACTAGTGAAAAACATTTCTTGTTTAAGTTTTGGATTATTTTCTCTATATTCAGATCTTGAAGCATGAGTGGCCAGCTCGGTGGCAAAGCTTTATTCCTGACCTGGTTGCAGCAGCCAAAACAAGTGAAACCATTTGTGAGAATTGCATGGCAATACTGAAAGTAAAATCGCTTTACATTTGTATTTAATCATGAAAACTGTATCTACAGGATTTTGACTTAAATAATTTGTTATAGCTTCTTAGTGAAGAGGTCTTTGACTTCTCAAGGGGTGCGATGACACAACAGAAGATTAAAGAGTTGAAACAATCATTGAACAAGTAAATTTATTCAATGCCAGTTCCATTACATATTTGTCAGTATTAGTTGCTGATATCTTTTAATACCTCTAATGCATGCTATACCTACAGAGTGCAATCTAAGTGCTGCTATAATTCCTGAGAATTTTGCTCCTTGTATTTGTTTGCAGTGAGTTCCAGCTTATTCACGAGTTATGCTTGTACGTATTGTCTGCATCTCAAAGAGCTGATCTTATCAGGGCTACCATGGCCACATTACATGCTTTCCTTTCCTGGATTCCTCTAGGATATATATTTGAATCATCACTGGTTTGTACTTCTCTAGTTCTTTTCATTGTGGCTGATGGATTGGGTGGAACCCTGTTCTCAGTGTGTATGTAATTTTTTGTTCGAAAGATGTGCTTGTTTCTTGAGTAGAATATGATGCCTTTGTTTGATGCTTTTGCTTGACAGCTTGAAAAACTACTAAATTTCTTCCCAGTGCCCACATATCGCAATCTTAGCTTACAGTGCCTGACAGAGGTCTGTGTTTTATCGTACTCACCTTCTAATTTCTGTTATGTTGAGAAACTGTGATGCCCTTACATGTTATGTTCTCCACAGGTTGCTGCTCTTAGTTTTGGGGATTTTTATAACATGCATTTCATCAAAATGTATACTATATTCATGGTTCAATTACAGGTAGTGCAGATACTTTTCTTGGTTGTGGGTCTCTGTTCCTTCAGTAATGTCTGAAGTTTCTTTATGCCCACTGATCCCTTCTATCTAACTGTTGCCTGCAGAGCATTCTTCCAGCTAATACTAACATTGTAGAGGCTTATGCAAACGGCACTAGTGAGGAGCAGGTTTTTCAAATTCCTGCTCAGCATGGTTTAATTCTTAATTAATTTTTCTTTGTTTGGGTTGCACTCACTTCCTTCATTTCTCCAGGCATTTATTCAAAACTTGGCGTTGTTTTTTACATCATTTTACAAGGTGACCCCTATTTCTTGGATGAATAGCGACACTAAATGCAATGAGTTATATTCAGCAGCAGTAGTTCTGACCTTAATTTCTGAATGAGAGAATCAGAAATATAAACCATATAAAACTCTGCAGATTAATTATCAACCATATTGTAATGTCATTTACCCAATATACATTAGCATTTATATCTGGGCTGATCATTTTCCTTGGTGGCGTATTTGTCGATCGACGGTTGATTTAACCCTGGTTGCAGTCTCACATACGGGTTCTTGAGTCTTCACAAGAGAGCATAAGTGTTTTGCTTATCGGCCTCGAGTATCTCATTAACATATCTTACGTGGATGATACTGAAGTTTTTAAGGTATATTTATTAGTTCATAATCGTTTTCATTTTTGTCTCTCCAATACTTTATGTGGCCAATAATTTATATTGGCATTCAGGTTTGCTTGGACTATTGGAACTCTTTAGTTTTGGAGCTGTATGAAGCTCACCATAACTTGGACAGTCCTGCAGGAACTGCAAACATGATGGGGTTCCAGGTACTATGACAGTTTGATATTATTCTGATTGTACTTTTCTCATGCACATGCTTTAATTTTTTTGTTCTCCACCAATGTTGAAAGTGAATGTAAAAGTTGAGAGAACTGTGTGTTAAATCTGTAATTGATTCTTTTTGTTATTTCACAAGAACAAGGAAGTATTACTATTCTGTCCCTAAGTTTTTATTGAATGATCAGATGCAAATGCTTTCGGGTGTTGATGGACATGGTTCACAGCTCATGCAGAGACGTCAACTGTATGCTGGCCCGATGTCGAAGTTACGACAACTAATGATATGCCGCATGGCAAAACCTGAAGAAGTTCTCATAGTTGAGGATGAAAATGGGAATATAGTTCGGGAAACTATGAAAGATAACGATGTGCTCGTTCAGTATAAGGTTTTCTATATTATTCAAAACTTCATTAGTTATTTCAAGTGAGCACCTTTTCTATTGTAGTTGGTGATATTCTTGGAATCACATTAATAACATGCATCAATAAACTTGCAGATAATGAGGGAAACATTGATCTATTTGGCAAATCTTGATCACGAGGATACTGAAAAGCAGGTTTATTTATCAATGAATTATCATTCTTCTGTGCCGTTCTATCTGATTTTGAAGGGTCCTTTAGTGTTTCCTTGTGCGTGGTATTACAGAGAAATTGATAGTTGCCTCAGTGGTTGTTGCACTTGTATGATGCTATAATGTTTTCAATTCATTAGTAAAATAAGTTCTGTGATACTGGCTTTGGAAGTTGTTAATTGCGTTATGTTTCTTGAGTAATGAATGTTTATCTATTTCCATTTAGATTGTTCAGTCATGCTTTCATTTTTTATTGAGTTCGAAATCATCCAATTCACCTAACAAAATCTATGTATTTATGTCAGATGCTCAAGAAATTGAGTAATCAGCTTGGTGAAAGTGATTGGAACTGGAACAATCTCAATACCTTGTGTTGGGCCATTGGATCTATTTCCGGGTCAATGGGAGAGGAGCAGGTAGGGATATTCCGTATTTTACTTGTTTATAGTTTTGGTCACTTTTGTATCGCATATTTATTTTTGCACTAATTCACCCACTTAACATTTAGGAGAACACAAATTAG
Source organism: Plectranthus barbatus (assembly GCA_026898455.1). NCBI lineage: Eukaryota > Viridiplantae > Streptophyta > Magnoliopsida > Lamiales > Lamiaceae > Plectranthus > Plectranthus barbatus. The sequence goes on along the minus strand of JAPKLW010001876.1, from coordinate 104,160 downwards.
GTCTTTCAACTTTCATTTTTTAACCAATCCTTGCATTTGTAATTGTTAAACTCAAATTCATTGTATGCTTATCTGCATTTAAACCAATGGGGTCTCTTAGATAAAAGTTTGAGTTCAGCTCTTTGTGCGTATTCCTTGTCATTTGGTTTAATGCCCCTACCCCTACTTTCATATAAATACCAGTTTAGGACTCAATTTTTTCAACAGGGCCTGATATATTCTTTAATTTGAAAGTGAAGTATGAGGATCTATTTACTGAAAAGATGGAAGTACATGGCTACGACTATACACCTTTTCGAAAAAATATGCAACTCTATTTTTTCCTTAGTTTCATTTGATATTTACGCCATTATATATTGTTGCAGGAGAATAGATTTTTGGTGATGGTGATTCGCGATTTATTGAATCTCTGTGAGATCACCAAGGGGAAGGATAACAAAGCTGTTATTGCTAGCAATATCATGTGAGGATTAAAACCTTTTTCTTAATATGAGAATACCTTCATTTCATTATGATTCTCATCATTTTTACTCATCTCTATGAAAAATGGAAGTGACAGAAAGAATTGTGATGCATCCTCTTACTTCTATGAATTTCGGGTTTGCAGGTATGTGGTTGGGCAGTACCCTAGATTTTTAAGGGCCCACTGGAAGTTTTTGAAAACTGTTGTAAACAAGTTGTTTGAGTTCATGCATGAAACTCATCCAGGAGTTCAGGTTAATTTTCTTGTTGCATATTTGAAGTAGCATGAATTAGGGAAATAGGCATTCATGTTGTGTAGAAATTCAATTTATTTTTTTTATGCTTATAATCTTTTGTTCTCTTTATGTATTTTATCGTCCACTGATTTTCTTACTTCTGTCTGCTATTTCGTAGGACATGGCTTGTGATACATTCTTAAAAATTGTTCAAAAGTGCAAGCGTAAATTTGTCATTGTGCAGGTTAGGGTTCTTTGAGAATCTGTATGCTGATTTGTATAGGCAGATGATTGCTTTAAAACTTGTAACCCTGGCCTTCTTGTTCAGGTTGGGGAGAATGAGCCATTCGTTTCAGAACTTTTATCAACTCTTTCAGTGATTATTGCAGACCTTGAACCTCATCAAATCCATTCATTTTATGAATCTGTGAGTCATTTATGTCAGAGATGTTCATTTTAGTTTTGACTTCCTATTCTTTTATCGTGCATTGAAATCTGTTGTTACCTTAATATCCCTTAGGTTGGCAACATGATTCAAGCAGAACCTGATCCTGACAAGAGGACTGAGTACTTACAGAGGCTGATGGTACTTCCTAACCAGGTAAGATCCTACCTCATCATTGACATTTCTGAGAGAAGCTAGTTTTAGTTCATCTGGATCTGTTTGTGTTTGTTGGAGATGTAGTTTCATTGTGATTGGTCCACATGCTAGCATTTGTCAGGCGTGAGATGTAGTTAATGCATATGCATTGCAGAAATGGGCTGAGATTATTGGCCAGGCGCGGCAGAGTGTGGATTTCCTGAAAGATCCAGATGTAATTAGGGCTGTGCTTAACATATTGCAGGTCTGTTTCTTAGCTTAATTCTATTTTCTTATCCACTTTCATCAAGTTATATTAGTTTCTTACATAAATGACTCTTTGGAAACTAGTTGAGAACTACAAAATTTTATTCTTGATTTGATCGTCAGTCTTACTCAAATGCTCTGGTGAACTTCTGGAGTGGCATTTAATTATTTGCACATTTTCGCTCGCTTCGTTGTCATGTGTGCCTTTTTCTGACTGACAGACCAATACTAGTGTTGCCAGCTCCCTTGGAACACATTTTTTGACACAAATCTCTCAGATCTTCTTGGACATGCTCAATGTGTACAGGTCTTGTTGAGTTCTGTTATTTAGAATCACATGTTACACATCCTCCATTGAGTTTCTACCATGTTATTCTTGGTCTTATTATGATTTTTGCTTGCTTGCCACAGAATGTATAGTGAGCTTATATCTACCAGTATTGCCCAAGGAGGTCCCTATGCTTCAAGGACATCTATCGTGAAACTTCTGCGGTAAGCTCGGTTTAGACCATTTCATTCTTGATCATCCACTTATCAATTTTTTGTGCCATGTTTATTCCTGTACAGCTCAGTAAAGAGGGAAACACTCAAGCTTATTGAGACATTTCTAGACAAAGCTGAAGATCAGCCACATATTGGGAAACAATTTGTGCCTCCAATGATGGACCCCGTGCTTGGTGATTATGCCCGGAACTTGCCTGATGCTAGAGAGTCGGAAGTTCTCTCTCTTTTTGCCACCATAATAAATAAGTAAGTGTTATTTGTTTTCATTATTTTGTTGCAAGTTTTGTTTGCGTGCTGGTTCCCCATGAGTATATGAATATTTTTTTAAGACTCTTGAGTTTTTGATTGCTGTGTTTTATTTTTGATTCAGTGACCTCAGAGAATTATAATAATGTTCTTAATTTGAATTTCTCCTTTCCTCTTTTAGGTATAAGGGTGCAATGCTTGAAGATGTTCCGAAGATATTTGAAGCTGTATTCCAGTGCACTCTCGAGGTTGGTGTATCTACTCTTGAGTATTTAGATTTTCTCCTCAATCTCACAAATCTTCATCAAAGTTTGCTGATCTGTATGTTGTCCATGCAATTGAGCATTTGTGGCAAGAAGTCTGATTTCAGTTCATACTTCATTCCGATAGTGGTGATAATTGATTTTGACATTCTGTGTTTTTGGTTCTATTGTCATCACCGCAGATGATAACAAAGAATTTTGAAGACTATCCAGAACATCGGCTCAAGTTCTTTTCACTTCTTCGAGCCATTGCTACACATTGTTTTCCTGCTTTGATTCAATTGTCCAGTGCGGTACGTGTCCTTGTTGCTGGCTTTTGTCATTATGACAAGGTCCATTGTTAATTATCTAGTGCATTCGCTGGGGATCTGAATTATTGATTGACAATTTTTCCTGCTTTCTTTATGCTCTTATAACAAATTCTTATTTTCTTGGGATATGCAGCAACTGAAGCTGGTGATGGATTCAATCATATGGGCTTTCCGTCACACAGAGCGAAATATTGCTGAAACTGGACTCATTCTTTTATTGGAGATGCTTAAAAACTTTCAGGCACCCATTTTTTTCTCTCCTTTTTCATAGTAAACTTATTCATTGCTTGAAGTGCTTACTGTTACTCGTACCTGGCTGGCTTTGCAGGCATCCGAGTTCTGCAATCAGTTCTACAAGACTTATTTTTTAACGACAGAACAAGAAATATTTGCTGTTTTGACAGACACCTTCCATAAGCCAGGTTTTAAGCTGCATGTGTTGTTGTTGCAGCACCTATTCTGCTTGGTAATGGGACTTCCCGGTCACATCACTTGATTCTCTTTAATGTTTCCGTACTGGCAATTCTGAGGGAATAATATTTATGTCATCTAACAATTACAGGTTGAATCTGGTAAGTTGACCGAGCCTCTGTGGGATGTTGCAACTGTTCCTCATCCTTATCCAAGTAATACCATGTTCATCCGCGAGTACACAATTAAACTTTTGAGTACGTCCTTCCCCAACATGACAGCTACTGAGGTATTTATAGACCGAGACTAACCTTTGTTTATTGGTTGGATGCACGTTAAATGTGTATATTAACACTTTGGTTCTTTCAGGTGACCCAATTTGTCAATCAACTTTTTGAGTCCAGAGGAGATTTGCCTTCATTCAAAAACCATATAAGAGACTTCCTTGTTCAGTCGAAAGGATTTTCAGCTCAGGTATGCTTGTCCAAACGTTTGTCTTGGATGATATCTCCTACAAGATGCTTCCTTTTGTTTATCGGGAAGAAAAGAGGGGGGTTGGGTTAATCAGATGTCCAGATTCTAGATATAAATGGAGTCGATGTAGATTCTTCTTAATTTTCTGGATTTTATAGTTTCTTGTATGTGTTGGAAGAGAAAGTTGCTTTAGGGTGATTTGTAGGAATATCTTATTTTCCTAAACTGACTTGGTACTTTTTTTTGGGTTGCAGGACAACAAAGACCTTTATGCTGAGGAAGCTGCCATCCAGAGGGAGAAGGAACGACAGCGCATGCTCTCGATACCAGGACTCATTGCCCCCAATGAGATACAAGATGAAATGGTGGACTCATAACTGACAAATTTTGTAAGGCCTTTTTTTTGAGGATTTTAACTGAATGTTAGGGGTTTTATAAAACCATGTGATGTGAGTTAATTTCTGGAGCTTCCATCTATAATTTTTCCAAAACTTTATTCATCTCCTCCCCCACAATATTTTTGAGCGTGGAGTAGTGAAAGCTGTTAGAAGGCACGCAATGCTTGGCTACTGAAAAGACTAGGTGCTGGTTGTAGAGTATTATTCTAAAGTAGGAATTAAATATATGATGTATTGTCTCAACAACTTCTCCTGTTTTTACATTAAAACATCCATTGTGTACAAACTTTTGCTTTGCTTTATTTATACAACCATTAATTTTGTGGTAGTTTTGCTTGAGAATCAATCTAATGAAGGTGTTCCAGTAAAACTTCTTTTTAGTTTTTTGTGCTTATTGTAAAATACAAAATTAGTATGAAACAATATTTTTGTACTGGATGGTGGGATATTGTTATGATTATGATTAGAACTGTCATTTAACAATATTTTTGTACTGGATGGTGGGATATTGTTATGATTATGATTAGAACTGTCATTTTGATTGAAATTCTATATTCCAATCAATTCTCTCAATATATCAACATCTCACTAAAATACAAATACACAAGGTCTTACTCATTGAAAAATTTTGATTTTATGATACATTACTTTGAAGTAAGTTTAATGTAATTTGTTCGTACCATACGAGTAATTTCATTTTGCAAGTAAATATTAATCATAATGTGATAAAAAGATTTAACTAAGGTGAGCAACTATGCGTATACGTGTATGCACAAAGCACATGAATGGTAAAAGGTACAAAAATTCTGGCCGAGCATATGAGCTGTTACAAGTCAACCTTTGGATTGACTATTATGTCATCGTCGTAAACCGTTTCCATCTCCATTATCGTATCCTCACCAACTTCTGCTTCCTGGGCATTAGTCATTACTACATCTCTGTCCTCTAAGTCTAACGCTCCATTTTCAACTGCATTATTCCCTTCATAACATCCATTCAAATCTTGTTCGGTCGTCAGTGAATATTGATCGCAAGAGACTTTCAATGTAGACGTCACCAACAGATTCTGTACAAGTGAGATTATATTACATCCACAACGGTGGTCCTACTACGAAGAATAGGTATTTATATTTGGTCGTAACTTGTAAGTACATAGGATTGAAAAATCAGACCAAGTAAAGTGCAGAAAAACTGAATTGTAAATATTCAGATAACGAAACAATTATGGCAAGAACAACACTTAAGATTTACCAAGAGACTTAGTAAAAAATTCAATTTATGAAAATTACTTCAGGCTTTTCTCTCTGGTTTTGGAGGGAGGGGGGATGGGGTAAATAAAAAGAGCAAAATACCTTTTGTAGAGCCAAACAGAGCTTTGACAGCTTTGGATAGATGCTTCTTGCAGATAATAGTATCTGTTGTTAAGTTAGAGTAAGAATGATGAGAAAATTAAATAAATAAATAAATAAAAGAGAGGGAAGGGGGCACCAAAGTAGGGGAAGTGTAGGGATTACCTCACAAAGCCTCTGCAAAGTAATGGAGGGCCTTCATCAAAACTATGAAGAGCTGCAAGACAATGAGATACAAAAGCTCTATATTAATTGTAAGCAATCATAGATTAGATACATCTTAGTTCCACATATTAGCACCGAATAACTTAAAGCAAATATCCTATTACTCTTCCGAAGGAAAGGAACAGGGGAACTAGACATAAAGAATGAAAAGATAACGAGTTTTTTTTCTTCAAAAAAACCTTGAGTGACTCACAACCTACGTCCAGCCAGACAAAGTGAAAGACAGGAAGGTGTGAGATAGGGAATACCATCATCCAACCTTTTCACCAGTTCCTGGAAGGTCTCCCCTAATGAGGAAGTCTGCTGCTCACTGGTCATTTTTGCCTCCGGATATTCTGCGAGGACCTTGAAGATGGAATTTAAAAGAGTACTTAAAAATCAAAACACAAGAATTAACTCACAGATGAAACGGTAGGAAAATGCATTACAACATTAGCCTAACAAATAAGCCCTATCGGGATCAGAGGGTTGAAATAGAAGATAAAATGGATCGTTCGAAAAAATACCTGCTTAAGATGGTAAGATAAAATACTATTCAGTTTTTCCCAATCTATCCTGAAATTATAGGAGAGGAGTGCCAATCTATCAGAAGCTTATTCAAAGGCAAGTTCGATAACATAATTGCAAATGGGTTTTTCTTTGTATATCTTGAAAGGCACGTTGATCAAAATATTTTTCTGAGAGAACTTCATATGCCAATTATTTTAAACAAGAGGGAGAATAGAAAAGATGCTATAAACTCACTTGAATGAATATAGATATTTGTGTAAGATAATCAATACTTTCATTGCCTATAAATAAGGAATTCTTTTTCCTCCCAAAAAGGCTAACGATAGAATAGATGCTCAAGATTAGGCAAAAAAGATAAATGAACTAAATGGTGACCATGTTGGTGAGCTCCAGATGTAAAATTACATTGCAATTGCAATATCAGTAACAGGCAGCACAATCTATGAAGTCTTACTATTGAAGTTACTTCTAAACGAGAAGCCCTAAGAGGATGAATTCAGCAGAGAGCATCAGCACAGTATTTTGTGACAGATAGAAGAAACAATGAATAGAACCATTTCTGCCTTTTATGTGTTCTGGACCTAAATCAATGTTGAAAAATCTGATAGGCAGTTATCATTTACCCTCAAAAAACCCAAAATAACAAAACCAATCAAAAGATGATCTGGTTTTCTAACTAGACATTTTCAAAGATAAGAACATACCAAAATCTCCCGGTGGATGCACTTACTTCCAGAGCGCCTCTTACTTCTTCTTTTGAAAAAGCAGGTTCAGGATCCAAACCTCTGTAACCACACCAGCAGAGATTTAATCATATAAAAGTAACGGATTGGAGGAATAAGGAGGATGCCACCAATCATCCAAAAAGCCAGGAAATTAATTTTGAGTGCAACATTAATTTTGTTAACCCATTTCCCAATTCCTCTTTACCATAAGCTTGAAAAACTCATCCAAAAATATCTACAAATCCATGCAGTGGGGCGAATCACTCAAGAATCCAGACCTCTATCAATATAAAAACTGTGTAGAAAATATATCATGAAAAAATCCATTCAACTTCTGATCCAACACCAATAATACAGATATGCGGACTTCGTTATCACCAAATACACAGAGAATAAACTATAACAAACAAGACACCACATATTACAAATAGTTCCAAACACCAATAAACAGCAGAATTTGTTAAATATAACACATAACCTACAAATCGAACTCAAAATCAACGATTAGCTCTCCGTACACGCATATATCATACATGCATCCAAAGATTATCTCCAAGCTCTCTATATAAGTTCAGAATCTATAAACACAGTTCCAGATTACTGAAGCTGCAGTGCCGCATTCAACTGAACCGAACCCCGAAAGAAGAATTAACAGCAGAAATCGTTTTTTACCCGTGACTCCGCAAATCAGAAGCTGGTTGCTCATGATTCTGCTCCACAAGAACGTCTAGTGGAGCGGAGGAATGCTCTTGATTCTCCATCGTCGCCAGGAGCAGATTTCGTTGATATTTTTGGGAAAATTTGGGAGAGAGAAAATGGAAACTGCCTCTCTTTTAAAACTACAAATATCCGGGGGTTGGGGGTAATAAATAAATTATTTATAATAAGTCTACGCCGCTACAAATATAAAAAATCGGATCATTAATCATTATTTCATCATTGGAAATCATTTTCAAAACTACAATTTCTTCAGAATTGATGATTTCTTCGACAATTAAATCCATTTATTAATATTGATGCTATGTTGAAAGCTAATATTCAGGATATAAAACGAGAGCGAGAAAATACGTATGAATATATAGCAAAGTCATGGTTACGTTAATATATCATAATATATGTGTTTGAATATGAAAAACAATAAAAGAGATGGAATTTTGTGAGATTAATGTATTTCGCATAAGATTCATAGTATAAATATTAGAGACATTACTAAGAAAAATATATCATTTACTAGTATTGTATATGATTGTTGAGGATCGATTAAGAGAAATAATCGAAGCTCGTGAAACCGTCAAACAAAACAATAAATAATACAAAAAAAAGCGATAACAATAACGATGATAGCAATGACAAGAATCGAATAAAGAACGAATTAATGCGTTAAATAAAGCGTAGGCAATAAATATGGCAATGACCGTATATAAAGAGATCAAATTCGATACGTGACAACAATTTTGCAAGTGTTTCGACAGAATTTTAGTACAACTCACGGAAAGAGAAAAAAGACACCTAAATTGTGCCCTCAACCCTTATTTATAGATAAAATAAAGGGATGAACTCGCAATTAAACCCTAGCCGAGTTCATGATCGCCGATAATTTTAGAATTGCCCAGGATTCTCGGGATCAATTAGGGTTTATAACGGTCCTACGACGCTGGTTTTTTGAGTCAGTGGCTAGTCTCCTCGATGGCGAGCCTACATCGTGGTTAGTATCGAGGACGAGTTGGGTTAGTATCGATCCTATGATTTAGACGCTTTAATATGCCTCAGTCTCCAATCGGGTTTGTGATTTGTGGGCTTTTGGGCTAGCTGGACTTTCGAGTCGTTAATTGAGCTTTGGCCTTTTGGGCCGCCCCCAACAATGATCATTAAAAACAAAATTAAATCATTTACAATAAATAAATATATTATCATTAAACTAAAAAATCAATACAACTGAAAATAATGTAATTTAGTCCATAAAATGAAACACAACTGAAACAAAATAAATAATTCTAATTAGATAAACAAATCATTTGAGTATTTCATACAAATTTAATTAAATATAATATATTTGATTTTTTTTTAAAAAAGTAGATCATATAAAAGGAATGCATAATTATGAATTAAAAGAAGGGAAAACTATGAAAAATACCCTAATATTTGCTTTTCCTTGAATTATACCCTAAAATTTCATTTTGCCCACTAAAAATACCCTTTACTATGAAATATATCCTAAAGTTTCTCATATCATTGAATAATACCCTAATGTTTGCTTCTGTCAATTAAAAATACTCTACGTCGCTAACGGTGTTAAAATTTTAATACAATATATGCCACATATGTACCAAAGATATGGAAATGTCACACATTATTTAATTTATGATTCATAAAAATTTTAACATCAAATCAAATATTAGTAGGGATGTCAATTTAGCCCGAAACCCGCATGTTGGCCCAATTAACCGAGCTAAAATACGGGTTAGGGTCAAAATATTTTAGTCCGAAAAAAATTAGCTCGAATAACCCGAAGCCCGATGAGTTGGCCCGTTTAACCCAATTACTTTTTTTATTAATATATCTATCGTAATTATAGTACTAAAATCTACTTTTGATATTTAAGATCATATATATTAATTAAATATTAAGTTATATAATTGTATTTAGTTCAAATAGTATTCAATACATAGTTAAGTTTATTTACTTACGAATTTAAAATATATTTAAATATAGCTAAAATTAAAAATAATATATTTTTAATAGTTAAATTAATCATTATATAAGAGTTTGTGAGTGTTTTGTATTTTTTATAAGAGAAAAATAATATTTTGTTTATTATTTATTATTTAAAATATTAAAAGAGTAAAAAGGTATTAAAAATATAAAATAATTAATAAATTCATTGGCCCGACGGGCTAGCCCGAAAACCGACGGGTTAGGATTATGGTCAACATTTTTTAGCCCGAAAAAATTTCAGCCCGATTTGACCCGGACTAGGCTAATCGGTTTCTTTCAAGAAAATATTGGGGTATTTTTTATAGTTGAGGGTGTTTTTAATTAAAAAAATGAAACATTAGGGTATAATTCAAGGAAGGAGAAACAATATGATATTTTTCATATTTGACCAATAGTTTAGGGTATTTTTCATAATTTTCCCTTAAAAGAATTCGTTATTTACATTAAATGAAGTACTAGGCTAATCCGTTTCTTTCAAGAAACAAATTACCTTACTAACACCAGTTTTTATTTGTTTTCTTTTCATGTAACAAAAATTATGTCATGCTCGCTCGCTTGCTTATCATCATCATCCATCACCTTTTGTTTTTCTATGCTAAAATTTCCACATTTCTGCCATTCATTTCTCACCATTTTCTTAAGCACCCGGAAAATCAACAGGCGCAGAATCCTCTCCTGCTGCAATGCCGTCAACTTCTCCATCTTCATGGTCCGTATTTGTTTTGGGCTATTTCCTATACACTCACGCCCCAAAGCTCAAGAATTCAACTTATAATTACCAAAAAACTGGATCAAATCAAGAAAATCAACTTAGGAATAGTTAAAATTTTCTAACTTGTGTATTCTTTCCATATTTCTTTCTCCAAGCTAAAAAAACAACATTGAACAAATAGGAAATAAACTCTTTGGGTGACTATTCAATCCCACACAAAAGCTTAAAAAACAGCAAAAGATGACATAGTTCAGTTTTCCTTCTATAAGGATCAAACCAAGATGGTTCATGCATCCCCCTATCTTTAAAAAAAATAAAATTCTAAAAGGCTGCAGATACAGACCACTCAATTCGAGGTTTATTTCATCTCTTGATTGCGTAAAAGTACTTGCAGAGCAGACCTTGTAGCAACCTATTTTATGAAAAATAAAGGGCTTTGTGTGAAGTTCAATGGTTAGCATACAATTCATGCATTCAGGAAAGACAATTTACCTCATTCTCACTCTTATTTTCGTCCAATTTTGGAGTGACACTAACTTCTTTGAACATCTTTGACAACTGCACCATCTCATCAACTTCAGAATTCTCCCCGTCTACAATCTCAGTTCTCGATTTGCTTTCACTGCCAATGTTCTCTTTATTATCGGCAACCATGGTTTCCTTTATCGTGGATGATGCCTTGCATTCATATATAACAAATGTACCTTCACTTTCAGTGACAGCGCTTGCATCTACACTAAAAGTATCCTTCACTTTGATGTTGGTCTCAGAAGCTGAAACAAACCCCTCTTGCTCAATTTCTACATTAATATCGTTCGGCTCTGTTTTAGCATCATCATCAGCTTCAGAATGATTGCTATTTTCCTCTTGCATTGCGAGCACAGATTCACAGGGAACAACTTCTTCATCTTGTTTTTGCTCAGAATTCTCCGCCACGATGGTGATTGCATCTACACCCGGTATATCCAAATTCTCAGAACCAATAACTCGTTCATTTGTTTCCACAAAGCTACGTTCCTTCGGCTCTGATTCAGCTTCATCATCAGTGCCTGACTGATTTCCTTTTATCTCCTGAGTTTTGGGCACCAGATCTACTTCCTCAACAGCAGATGCAACTTCTTTCTCACATGGAACAAGTTCAACGTGAGCTGTTTCCTCAAAAAGTTCCTTCACATCTGTTTTAGCTCCACCTTCATCTGTAGCTATATCCTGGTTCTCAGAGGAATCTACTTGTTCGTCATCTTTTCTCTCGGAATTTTCCTCCAAGTTGGTGCTTTCAGTAAGATCTGCAAAATCCAGAATTTAAGAACTAATGAATTCAATCCATGTATTATTCAAATATATATTAAAGGTAAATGTCTCATACCAGTAACTCCTGAGATTTCATCCAAATCATCCTGGCTCTCTTTTGAATTCACCTTTAATTCGTCTGGGCAACCGTCAGCAAACAAACCCTTCTTCGTAAAATCAGGATTTCCATCTGCAACTCCTTTTAACCTCGCACTCTTCTCCGCCAACCTTGCAGATCGCCTTGTTCCACAAACTGATTTAACTCCACTATCTTTCGTCACTGCTCTTCGTCTTCGGCTCATAATACCCAATGGAGCAGGGGTTAGCGAATGATCATTCTGTGCACAATCCTTCAGGGGATCCATTTTAGTTTGCGGTGCTACTAGTCTTTCTGCGTTTCTCCTGCGAATACTCCTGCTACCAGTAAGAGGCGCGATCGCCGATTCAATTGATGATAGAAATTGAGCCGTTTCAGATTCATAGACCTGCAATAACTCATCGATCCCTTCAACCTACAAATCACAGGGAAATCAAATATCTTGGAAACAAATATTTGTTAAAAAATGGAAAGATAAAGCGGAAACGCAAGTATCCTAAAATTACAAACAAGCAAAATCACGAATATCACTTTATCACGCCATTAATTGAATTAGGTACGGATTATTATCAACCACGCCGAGAAGTACAGATGGATCGATAACAGCAAATGTAATGTTCTAAACTAACTATTAGTATTATAAACATAAGATAAACGGCCTCAAATTCGCTCAAATGAAACTCCATAGCAAAATTGCCCACAATACATATAACTCAGCGAACAAAATGCAGAACGATAAACGAAATACTCGAACAAAATAATATGTATATCATCGCCAACATGATCAACCAAAATCTGATGGAACAATCCTTACTCCAGAACCCTACCCGCACAGAGAAATGAATAGATTAATTAAATCAAAATCTTAACGTCGAGTAATCATAAATTCCAACAAAAATCAGATTGGTTCGCTACTGAACGAGTTGAAAATCGGAAAAACCCGTCGAAGACCAGAGCATCAATCTACTTACAGTATCAAGAGATTTAAGAGAATCCGCCATGGCAGAATTCGTCACGTTGGCGGGGATATTATTCCTCTTGCATAGAACCTGCAATTCTCTCCTGGAAAGTGAGTGGAAATCCATTTATGCTGAAAAGATTGAATCAAATCGAAGTTTTGATTTGCTTTTGATCAGTTTATTTGAGTGTTCACAAGAGGCGGTTACAGTAAAGTGGTATTTATAGTGGGGAATATGCTGCGGCAATTGTGGAGATAATCCCTCGCAAAATACAACCGTTAGGAGCGCAACGATTTGAAATTCAATTTCCTTTTTGTTTACATATATGCAAGGCCAAAACATCAATTTAACCATAAGCCTTTTTTCAATTTTAATATTAATTATTTTATTTCACAATTTTATGTTTAAACTATAAAAAACTAATCAAATTGTCTAAATTATAAAAAATTATTCAAATTTAGAATAAATAAATTTTTTTGGCATAAAAAAGCTGACGGAGTAGGTCGGAAACCACATCATTTAGTTTACAACGTGTCATTTTTTAATATGACATGGGTTTCCGGCACGCCCCGTCAGTTATCTGATGCTGGAAAATTTCTTCGTTCTAAATTTAAATAGTTTTTAATAGTCTGGAAATGAAATAATTAGTACTATAATAAAAAAAGGGAATAATTTGGATTAAAATTAATGTTTTGGCTATATGCAAATATGCAATAACTGTTCTAATTTTTTTTAAAAAATAATGATAAGGCATTTGTTAATTAGGGGCCAAATGAAAACAGATATTAAATAGATAATTAATGGCCATATCATGGTAATTTTAATCTGTCGATTCACGCATATTGATAGTTTTACTTGATATTGTCGAAGTGAAATTTCTAACTTCTTCAACATGGTTCGTTTGGTGTCAGTGCGTAAAAAAGGGAAAAATTACTCCGAGATTTCTAAATTTTATTTATTTGATTATGCCCTGCACGAAAAATATTTTTATATATTTAAATTATAATATGTGAGGACATAATTATTTTTTAATTATATTTTTATTATTATACATACATTAAGAAATATTTTAATATTTTAAAAAATATATAAAAAGAATATTAAATAAGGATATATTTATAAAAAAATAAATTGTATACATTAGACATAAATATATTTTTGACTCAAAGATAATATCTTATAGATTGCATCAATAAAATGTGAGTATATTAAATTCATTATCTGTTAATTACATAATTTTGATTTGGGAAGGTCTAGGTCAGACACGCCTAAATGATTTAGGCGAGTTTTATCCATTAACCCAAGTGAAACCCATATAATATAACATAATTAGGGATTAATAAATCCTATTTGAAATGGGTGAAACCCATTTGAGTATGGGTAAAACTCGCCTAAATCGTTTAGGCGTGCCTAACGCAAGTTTTTGTCTTTTGATTTTTTTACACACATTAATGATTGTTGGGGTCACGAATCAAACGACCCATCTCGAAAGCCCAAGCAGGCCCACCAAACCGCAAGTCCAAACCGACCGTGGTTCGGTCCAAAAAGGAAGCAGTTCGACAGCGAACTACCAGCCAGAAGTAACAGTTCGCCGAGGATTGAGAGCTACTTCAGTCGAGCTGCACAACGATCAAGAGATGATCCGAATAAGGCCGCAGAGGCTTTGGAAACCACCAATGACAGAGACGTTGCAACAACCCCGAACAAATCGGCGAACTACCTGCAACGGCTCTGGCGTACACTCTAGAAACCCTAGGGCTAGTTGAAACTCTATAAATATGCACTTGTAAGCCGAAAACCGGCATCTAGCTTTATCGCACTTAACATTCATTTATTCCCCACAATCATGTGTTTGCTTTCGAGCTGTTAACTATTCCCGGCAGGAGTTCACACAACTTTGCTCGAACACCGGAATAAGTGTTCTGACCCTACTTATTATTTATTACTCGATTCTATGTTTTTGTTTGCTGTTTGATTATTTCATAGAATCGATCACGATCTATTACCTATTCACATCAACGCGTTCTGATTATCTTGTTTTTATTATCACTCGTCGTTAGCTGTTTCTTGTAATTCCGATCCACTTGGATCTTGAGTTTTGGGGGTCCTGTGTATGAATTAAACCTCAACATGATTATGATTTTTTATTTTTTCATTTTTGATATATTTAATTTGTATAAGTATAGATTAAATATGAATTACTATTTGAAAACGTGATTGGTGGAAATGCAGAACACCCATTGCATTAATAATTGCAAAATGTTATGAGTTTAATTTCTCCCTCATCTCGCATAATTAGTTTCATTTTTGACCGGACACGATAATTAATATTTGTGAGTATAGTGGAATTAATATATTATTGATGTGTGAACATTAATTTCTATTTTAGTAAATGAGATTAATCTCACAAAACATAAAAAAATAAAAAATGAGACTAATCTGACTTGACGAAAGCAGTAATATTTTTAACAAGACACCTACACTTTCTTTAAAGAATTTTGACGCGATATATTTATAACGTACTCTTTTAGTATATATAGTAGGTACTAAGTTAAATGGTGTTAACCCCTCCATTATGAAAACGTGGTCCAAGAATTAAAGTTGACATCCAATATCTGTGTATAACTAGTATAATCATCCCGAAAATTACAAAAATCTTGGGAGTGTGCATTCAAAGTGGGCAAAGATCTCTTCAAGTTGACCCAATTTTCTAAAAACATTTGTTTGAACTTCGATAATTAAAGAAAAAATAGGATAAAAGTTTGAGAATCATAAAATGAAATAGAATCCTATATGAAGCTAATTTATATTTGGATAATTCTAAACAGAATATAACCCATCTCTTAATTAACCTTATAGCCCTTAAATCAAAATCAAATGAAATAGAATCCTATATACTCGAAGCTAATTTATATTTGGATAATTCTAAACACAATATAACCCATCTCTTAATTAACCTTATAACTCTAACACACAATATAATCAAACCTACAAAAGTGTCCCCTTGCTCGGGGTGTAGTGGTGAAAGCACCTTGCCTAGACCAAGAGGTCACATGTTCGAGCTTCCCTGGGGACATCTGGATGTGTGAGTTTAATAAATGTATTCCGATTCAAAAAAAAAAAAAAAAAAACCCTACAAAAGTATCTAATAAAACAAATAAATAAAATAAAAAGCACTACAAAAGTCCAAGTTCTCCATAGTTAGTTTTTTTTCTGCTAAAACATTAATCGAAACACGTAAATAGATATAATCGGACCATAAAAACAGTTATTGAACCCAACTCAGTATTAATCATGGTTGAGATGAGATTCATGAGTTGTCCTTTCCAAATAGAGACCCCTAATCTATCTGCTTGTGGCACAAATATTTCTGAAGTTTCCTTAGCAAATGTTTGTTGTTTGAGCATAGCCCATAAGCAATGCATCCGAAGTTGTTGGAGCTTGCAGCACCCTTGAAAGGTGTGTGTATCAATGTTCCGTGTATCTTTGTTCAAAGTTAATTAAAATAATTTGCAATCAACCTTGCTGATCACACTAAATTTATTATTATTAATTTAAGTTGTGATCGATTGACTATATATCATACAAATTGTGAATGAGAAAAAAAACACAAAATTTTAAGTGGTTCGCTAATTGCCTACGTTCACAGGAGAAACAAATTTCTTTTCTATCACGAGTGCAGCTACAGAACAATATGTCACGAGAAGTATTGGGACCGTTAACTTCGACATTAGTACGATATTGTCCGCTTTGGGCATCACAAGCCCTCACAGTTTTGTCTTTGGGCACCTTCCCAAAAGGCCTCATACTAATGGGAGTTATGTGGACTCTTATATACAACGAACTCTTTTCTTGTTTCTCCAATGTGGGACATTTGGGTTTGATATACCCAACAATCCTCCCCTCAAACCAAATGGACCACATTCTCGTGGCTTCTTGTCGAAGAACCATATACCCATGGTCTTCCATCGTGCGCTCTCATCGCATCGATATCTAACCCGTGCTACTCTCTTTCGTATCGGTATTCACAAAGAGGGGCTTCCCACAACCACACCCGAGTCTTCCAAGCTCGGTTTTACCACACTAGAGTCCACCACAAATTCGGTCCCCCAACTCTGCCCGATCCTGGGCATTCGTGGGTTCCTCATTCCCTCAGACGGCGCCACTTTGTTACGAATTTGGATGACTAAATGACCAAACACAAACAAGAACACACCGAAATACGTAGTTCGACAATTGCCTACATCCACGGAGGGTTATACTATGATTTTATTGCTGGACGAAATTGGCTACACGATTATACACAGAAAACTCAGAGCATTTTTTCTCCTCTCTCTCAGCTGAACGAAGAAGATGAATTCTGAAAACTGTAACTGCTGCTAACTGTAACAGACTTCACCAACAACTATATTCTATCTCCCAACTAACTTCCCAGATCTCAACACGTGTCATCAATCTATCTGGTTACTTATAAAAACATAACCTCCAAAACATAACAGACTTCATCTTCTCACCACTCAGACACAAACTAACTTCACAACACTTCAACAAATCAGAACTCTAACATGCACAAACTTCAACATGCATGAAGTCACATCACTTCAAATCTCCCTCCTGACTTCATGTATGCCCGATTCACCAAACATGTCCATCACAATATTTCCCTCAAGCCAATTCCATTACAGAACGCACAAGCTGACTACCAGAATCAACAAACTCCCATTAGTTCCAAGCAATATTGAAACTTTGGTCTTGGAATCACTTTTGTCAGAGCACCAGCAGCATTATGATCAGTTGACACTTTCTCCAACCTTATCTCTCCTTTATCAATAATATCTCTCACAAAATGATTCTTGACATCAATGTGTTTGGATCTGTAATGGAATACTGGATGTTTTGACAGATACAATGCTTTTTGACTGTCACAAAGTATGCTCACAACCTTTTGTTTCAGACCTAGCTCATGTATAATTCCTTTGAGCCACAACGCTTCCTTAATAGCTTCTGTTACTGCCATGAATTCATCATCGGTTGTTGAGAGAGCTACAACCGATTGAAGTCTTGACTTCCAAGTAATGGCAGCACCCCAAAGATTAAACACAAAACCAGTCTGAGATCTTCTTGTGTCCACACTCGCTGCAAAGTCAGAATCAACAAACCCCACAAGAGCCTCTGATTCTGAGTTCTCCTTTCTTTCAAACACCAAGCCAAGATGTAAAGTACCCTTAAGATACCTCAAGATTCCCATCAGAGCATTCCAGGACATGACATGAATCTACTTGTCATGCTAATCGAGTAACATATATCAGGCCTTGTACATATCATCATGTACATCAAACTCCCTACTAAACTTGCATAAGGTACTTGATCCATATACCTCACATCTTCTTCAATGTTTGGCTTCATTGCTTCACTCAATTTTGTGTCTGCACTCAGAGGTAAAGCAAGAGATCTATGCTGTCTCATGCCAAACTTCTCAATGACCTTGAGTAAGTATTATTCCTGCTGTAGCTTTAATCTCCCAGCTGATCTTTCCCTCTGAATGTCCATCCCCAAGATCCTAGATGCTTCACCTAGATCTTTCATGTCAAACTCTGCCTTTAAGTCAGCTTTGACTTGCTTGATATCTGTTGGGAAATCTGGCTAAGTTTCCCTTCTCCAGTTGATAGCTTAGATCTTAGATTTGGTGTTTAAGTGTTTTGGTGGATCAAATCCTAAGTCCAACCAGCGTCAGTTTGTCTCTAGAATAGCTCTAGTCTCAAATGTAAAGTCCTGTTTAGGTCTTTTGAGTTGTAAGTCGTAGCTGATCAAGACTCATGCTGGCTACTGTTCACCAGCATGAGATGTGCTTACCAGTTGAGAGAAGTCTCACCAGCAAGCGGCTGACAAAGACTCGTGCTGACACTGTTCATCAGCATGGAGTAGAGCTATTGACTGGTTACTGTTCACCAGTTGGGAAGATTTCATCAGCATGAGGCTGAGAGATCTTACCAGCAGAATATGTGTTCTGGCTGATACTATTCACCAGCGGTGAAGCCACCAGTCACGGGAGATTCCAAGAGATAACATCAGACGAATTGGTAGACCTTGATTGTGCTAAGGAAAGTCACCAGCAGAGACTGCCAGCACAAGATCACCAGTATGATCTACCAGTCGGAGGTTATCAGCAGAATTCAAGATTCGCTCTCCCAGAGTCTTAGAGACAAAAAGAAGATTCGTCGAGGAATTAACTGACAGAGTATGACTTTAAGGAGGATACCTTAAAGTCTATCAGTTTAAGACTACCAGTTCCGATTCCTCGTACTGACGAATAGTGCCGTTCTGACATAAAGAGATCAATGTCAGATAAAGTGGACAAAAGCATGGCGCTTTCCGGAAATTCCTACCTGCCGCCTGCAGAAGGACATGCGAGGACAGAGACTTTTCCGGATGTGTCCAAACGGCTAGTAAATTTGAATCTGAATCTCACGTCTATAAATACGTGAGATCCAACAGCATTCAATACTCTTAACTCTTGACCTACCGAAAGCTCAAACGCATTCATATCAGCGAATAAGAAATCTTTCGAGGCTTTTCTTAAAGCTACTCCGTGTGTCAATCATTTGAACACGAGACTCCAAGCTTCTAGCTTGTGAGTTATTGATCTCATTTGGTGTTCTTTCTCATTCCGAGGAAGAACATAGCAGCTCTTGAGCCAGCCAGCTCCAGAGTTATTACGGGCAGTTTTGCCGCCAGCAAGAGTCAAGTTCTTGGGAGAACTCAACACCCAATCAGTCGGAGGAGGAGGTTGAAGTGACGTGCTCGCACTCCATCCATCTGACGAGAGTTGAAGAAGGACAAGGACCGGGAGCGGTTGATCCAGTGGACTGGTAGACAAGGCATATACCAGCTGGAAATAGATCGTAGGAAATCTTGTACCGGATTACTCTTTTTAGTGAATTTCCAGTGCTTCGACTGGAGAGTGGACGTAGATCAGTTGATCGAACCACTATAAAATATCCTTGTTATTTACTGCTTTCAGCATTTTCTTACTGATTTAAAACCCAGCACCCAAGTGCTGGAGTATAACTGAAACCAGTTTATAACTGTGCAAACTCGACTCTAAAATTTTCTAAGTCCTGAGTCATCAGCTGACCAGCCAGTTGCCAGTCAGCTGAATACTCAGTTGCCAGTTGACTTACCAGCTGACAAGGTCCCAGTCAGCTGTGTAACCAGCAGAGTGCAAGAAACGAACTTACGTATTTTCCGCTGCCAAAGTATACCCTGATATCCGGGACCAACAATATCAGATATATGCTTCCCAGCTAGAAGCATATCATCTACATATAAGAGTAAGTACACCAGACTAGAATCACACCCTTGCTTCAGGTAGACACACTTGTCAAACTTAGACCTGTTGAAGCCAATCTTTAACATATGAGCATCAAACCGTTTGTTCCACTGTCTCGAACTTTGTTTCATCCCATAGAGTGATTTCTGCAGCAAACATACTTGATCTTCCTTTCCAGGTTCAGCAAACCCTGGTGGCTGATCCATATAAATGATTTCCTCTAATTCACCATGTAGGAAGGTCGTTTTAACATCCAACTGATGTAGCTCAATATCCTGCTGTACCACAATAGCTAAAAGGATCCTAATTGAGCAATGTTTGACAACAGGTGAGAATACCTCAGTGTAATCCACTCCCTCCTTTTGGGTAAAGCCTTTTGCAACTAATCTTGTCTTGTATCTCACTTGTGGTGGATCTGACTTCTCAATCTTCCTTTTGAACACCCATTTGCAACCAACTACTGACTGAAACTTTGGTTTATCTGCAAGGATCCATGTTTCATTCTTTCTTAGTGATTGCATCTCTTCAATCATAGCTTCTTGCCACAATGTACACTCTGAACTTGTGCATGCTTCTTCAAATGTCTTTGGCTCTGTATCTTGCAGCTTCTCTGCAATATTTAGGCTTAGAAAAATGGCATCTGCCTCTGAAAATCTTCTAGGAGGATGGATCTCCCTCCTCACTCTGTCTCTTGCCAACCAGTAATTTGTTAGATTTGGCTGTTTGTTGATGTCAGACTTCTCTGTACCAGAAGTTTCAGGTTTTTGTTCTTCAACTTCAGGTTCATCCTTAACATTCTTGAAATCATGAGTTGTTTCAGATGCTTCTTCAGATATTATTCCCTTATCTTTCTTCTGCAAATAAGGCATCACCAGCTCATTAAATGTAACATCCCGGCTAGTAATGACCTTTTGTTGGTTTGGCTCTATGCACCATAACCTATATCCTTTCGTACCAGAAGGATAGCCAAGCATAATGCACTTCAAAGCTCTGGGAGCTAACTTATCTTGCCTAGTATGAACATAAACAAGACAACCAAAAGGTCTCAAATAAGAGTAATGTGGTTTCCTTCCATACCACAACTCATCTGGAGTTTTGAGCTCCAAGGCAGTAGATGGGGACTTGTTTATCAAGTGACAGGCTGTAGCTAAAGCCTCACCCCAAAACTCCTTCGACAAACCAGATCCAAGCAACAAACACCTCACCCTTTCCAAAAGGGTTCTATTCATTCTTTCTACCACTCCATTTTGTTGTGGGTTGTATGGAGTGGTTCTATGTCTTTTGATTCCCTTTTGTCTGCAAAAGGAATCAAACTCTTCACTCAGGAATTCCATGCCATTATCAGTTCTTAGGCATTTTATCTTCCTTCCCTTTTCATTTTCAACCAAATAGGTCCATTCCTTGAATTTCTGAGCAGCTTCATCTTTTGTTTTCAGAATATGAACCCATACTCTCCTGCTGTAATCATCAACTATGGACAGAAAGTATCTTCCTCCACCAAGAGTTTCTGTCCTAGATGGCCCCCACAAATCAGCATGTATGTAGTCCAAAGGCTGGCTGCTTCTCCTTTGACTTGGTTTGAATGGTAGCTTCTTGCTTTTGGCTAATATGCACTCCTCACAGCCGCTAAGATCATGTTCAGCCTCATAGGTGATTAGCCCTTGCTTCTTTAGTTCAACCAAGCCCCTGTGACTGATATTTCCAGTCCTCAGGTGCCAAAGCTTGCAATCCACAGCCTTGACAACACTAGATTCTCCACATATTGTCTCTGCAAACAGGTAGTATATGCTGTTTAATCTTTTTCCTTTCAGCACCTCAACACCTTTCTTACAAACTACAATGGTGCCTCCATCTCCAACAAACTTGAAACCCCTTGCTTCAAGTGTACCCAAGGATATAAGATTCCTCTGAATTTGAGGGATGAACCTCACATCTGTTAGAGTTTTGACATCTCCCTTATGATTTTGGATTCTGACTGATCCAATACCTTCAATCTTGCAAATGTGATTGTTACCAAGGATCACAGTGCCCATGTCCTTCAAAGTTAGATCCACAAACCATTCCTTCCTTGGACACATGTGGAAGGAACATCCTGAATCAAGAATCCAGGAATCATCTCCAACAGCTTCCATTACATTGAGAATCTCATCTGTTACATCTTCTGTTGAACTTACAAGATTGGACCCTCTTTGTTGATAGGGATTCTTTTGCTTCAACACACTGCAGTCCCTAATTAGGTGGCCCGGTTTCTTACAGTAATGGCACACCCTAGACTCCTAAAAGTTACCAGGAGCCCTAGCCTCTTGTTGCTGTGAAGCTCCATAAGGCTTCTTCTGAACATATGTAGGTTTGTAATCCTTTCCTTGGTTTGGATTGAATCTCTCTTGATTTCCTCCTTTGTTAAAGGTCTGATTCTTCTTTGGAAAACTATTTTTCTGACCCTTCTTGATGTACAGCCCCATTCCACTCTGATCATTTCTAATAACCACTGAATACTTCTCCATTTCCTTTTGTTTGATGGCTGATAGTACATCCTCTAATGATATTCCCTCAGATCTTCCATACACCATAGCATCCTTCACACTTGAGTAGGATTTAGGCAATGCATTTAGGAGGTGTATGATGGCTGATAGTACATCCTCTAATGATATTCCCTCAGATCTTCCATACACCATAGCATCCTTCACACTTGAGTAGGATTTTAGGCAATGCATTTAGGAGGTGTATGGCCTTATCTTCATCATCGATCTCTACCCCAATACCTTCAAGCTCATCCACAGCCTTGTGGAAGTCATCTAATTGATCTAACAGGTTTCTTTCATCATTAAACTTGAAACCATACAGCCGTTGCTTCATATAAATCCTGTTGGCTATTGATTTAGTCATGTATAGTTTCTGTAACTTCTTCCAAATGTCTGCAGCAGTCTTCTCCTTGGAGACCTCACGCAGTACCTTGTCATCCAAACTAAGGAGTAGAGTACTCATGGCATTCTCCATTAACTTGGCCTTCTTATCAGCTGTCTCTCCAATAAACGCTTTGTCAGAGTCAGGCAGAAGGGCATCCACCAGTCCTTTGGTGAGTATAGCTCGAATCTTTATTTTCCATAATCCGAAATCATTCTTCCCCGAAAACTTATCAACTTCAAATCGACTTGAGGCTATAACTTTCACACACAGATAAACCCCTTTCTTCACAGACAATACACAAACCCAATTTTTTTTCAGAAAATACAAAACTGAATCAGAGAGTTCCAATCACGCAAATTCCACACAATTCGCAATCAAATGAGCAACAAATCTAAATTTCCCAAACCAGAATACGAAAATCCCAGAAAATCCAAGAATAAGACTACTTGATGTCTTATTAATCACAGACAAAACATAAATACTCACAGGGGGCAGAATTTCTTCAAAGAGCCTCGCTACTGCTCACACGAACTCTGCATAACAATTTCTCAATCCCAGAATTTGATCACCGTCGCCTCGTTCCCACAGACGGCACCACTTGTTGGGACCGTTAACTCCGATATTAGTATGATATTGTCCGCTTTGGGCATCACAAGCCCTCACGGTTTTGTCTTTAGCCACCTTCCCAAATGGCCTCATACTAATGGGAGTTATGTGGACTCTTACATACAACGAACTCTTTTCTTGTTTCTCCAATGTGGGACATTTGGGTTTGATATACCCAACAAGAAGGAAATTATTTTATTGTCCCATCGCTTGGTGTGTAGTGGTTGAAGCACCTTGCCTGTGGCTGTGAGGTCACACGTTTGAGCTTTCCAGAGACATCTATGTGTTTGTGTTTTTAAAATTAATGTATAATTATTAAAAAAATATTTATCTACGATGCATAAAATTACATAAATATCCCGCTCGCTTGAGCGAATTTGCTTAGCTCGCCAGCTCGCTCCACAAATCCCGAGCTCGCAAAGTTCGCAGCCATCTGCCTTTCCATCGTTATTTTGTTGTCATATATGAGCTATATCACAATTCACAAATTTTTACCAATAAAAATATATAATCTCATCTCAATTCAAAACTCTCAGCATTCAAACTAAGGAAGTGACTGCTTATCGGTATTTCACTATACTCTTAAGCTACCATTGAGATGACCTAAAACAATCAGTCAATGGCCAAATCTCAATCAAACAAAGAACTTAGCAACTGAGAGGGAAAAAAAAACCAAATTCAAAACAAAATCCTTTATAAGCCATTGACACTTGATTATGTGAGCTTAGCCTTTTGCACATTATTGAATATGGATTTTTTTTAGCAAGATCCAACAAGGATTCGCAATGGGTGTATACCCAGTTTTGGTGGAGGAGTTCAGGTGAACGATTGAAAAAAAAAGGGAGAGATTTGATTTATTTTTTTAATTTAATATTTACGAGGATAAAATAGTATTTTGAAATAATATTTTAATTTTTTTAAAAGAAAATGCTATGTTGAGAAAATGGTGATTATGTGTAGAATTATCCTTCATAATCGTACAAGGTCTTTAGCTTATGCGTAGAGTGTGAATCCCAAACTTCCTATTAATATGCAAACAATGCTGCTTTAATAATATCTACTTTTTCACTCTCATAATTTAGGGTTTAGAAAGTGTAATTAAATTCATGAAATAAAAGAGTAGCTGTGATCGTAGGGTGGCTAGAAATTTATCAATTTCATCTAAAATGTACGGTGATAAATTACTTGTATATATTATTTTTTTAAAAAAATTCGTTTCCATTTCTTAAAAAACATTTTATTCCAAGTATTATATTTAAAGCTGCGTTTCTTATTATCATTTCTATATAGAAAAAGTCTACATTTTTTTGTTCTAAAAAAAAGAAATCTATCACATTTTTAATTGGGCTATTAGTTTGACGGTTTAGGCCCAGGTGAATTAAGTTACGCCGTGCGCGGCGGAGGCTAAAGTGAGCCGGGGGATGAGGATAATCAAAACGGCCACGCTTAACGTATGACAGACAACTCGTGCACCCGAAGCGCAGTCAAACACTCCAACACAACTCCTATACAATTCGGCTATTTACGCCAAATTCCTCTCTTTCATCGAATCAAATCGCTAATCAATCCTTGTAATCTTATCACAATTCCCCCAAACTATGAAATCCCCTTGAAAATTGCGAATGGAAACCCTAACCCTAACCCTAGACCTACCCACACACCCAATTGCCCCACTCAGATCGTCGCGGTTTCCACTCTTCTTTTCCGGAGGCTGATCAATTGATTCCATAATTAGTTTCTTGATCATTGAATTAAACAGCTGTTGGATTTTTTGTTTGTGCATTCTCTGTGATTTGCTTATTTCTTATGTTTCGTTGGATTGGTGCGTTTTTTATGTAGTTATGTGATAAAATAATTTACCCTTAATGCGTCATAGCTTTCTGATGAATGGAGATGATATAGAACGTGTATAGAAGATAATGAAGATCAATTAAGTTTAGGTTGGAGGAATAGGATTTGTTGTTTATAAACTTATACTTGTAATCCTCTTATATATATATATATCTATATCTATATACGTTTTGTCATACATTTGTGTATAAGGGATGGGTAGCTCAGAAACGGGTGGAGTGGTGGATTGCAGTGTGGGAAGTATAGTTTGGGTTCGTCGACGAAATGGGTCTTGGTGGCCTGGAAAAATACTTGGGCCTGAAGAGCTTTTGTCGTCTCATATAACATCTCCACGATCAGGGACTCCAGTCAAGCTGCTAGGGAGGGAAGATGCTAGTGTGTAAGTTGCCTTAATATTTTATATGGCATTGTTATTAGCATGAGTTTATGATAATGGTGGATCCACTGGAATGGAATTATGATGTGCGATTTCTAAGTTTTTGTGATCAATCATTTCTTGAATTTGTACGGATGCTGACTGAATTATTTGTATGCTATCCGAGTTAGTTGTTGAATGACAACCCTTCAAACTCTTTTCATTGTGTCATTACCTGTCAACTAGGGGTGTCTGACATAAGAATTGAGATTGTATATCTTAATATCTTATATAATTAAAATCACGCCTGCCTTGTATTTGAGTAAGGAACTCATTCCTTCTACTAGTTAAATGAATTTCTTAGCCCCTTCATGGCACAAATGCAAGGTTTTTTTAATTTGTATGTGAGGGCACTTGCTTAAATAAGGATTTGCGTGGGTATGTGCCGTTGAGACCCAGAGTTTATGTGTAACTGACAAGCTCTAACGAGTCTTGAGTATATTCTCTTATCTGCAGCCTATATGAAGAACATACCATGCTTGGTTACTTGCCTTTTAGTAGGTCTGAGTTCCCATTATTAGCTAAATGCAAATGATAGGCATGCTGAAATCCTTGCCTAGTTTTAATTACTATACAATATTTTCTATCTGCATGTGTTACTAGGGACTGGTACAACTTGGAAAAGTCCAAACGTGTGAAGTCTTTCCGATGTGGTGAGTTTGATGACTGCATAGAAAGGGCTGAAGCTGCTCAGGGTATGCCTCCAAAGAAAAGAGAGAAATATGCACGGAGGGAAGATGCAATATTGCATGCTCTTGAATTGGAGAGGCAACTACTGGAGAAGAAATATGGAAAATCGGGAAATTCATCTAATGGCCAGAAAAAATCGCCGGATGCTGTTACTTCTTCAGAATGCATGGAAAATGGCGGTGGAAATAAAAAAGACCTTAGACTTGACCAGCACCTTGAGAAGCTTGGTTCATCTGTTGTAGAAAAGGATGGGACCGACCAGCTTCCATGTGAAGAGGCAGTCAACCATGCAAATCAACCGAGTGGAGATGATGATAGTGCGGGTGCACTACCTCGGATGAGAGGGCTGCAGGACTTAGGTCTCCGGACTACTCCACCAACAAGTAAGCTTCTCCGTCAGTATGTACATATTTTCTCCAGCCTATTTTGTCAGTGACCTTTTCTGCACAGCTGAAAGGCTGCATATCATTTCACCAGTGATGCATTGTTGGCCGCCCTTGTTTAAATACTGAAAGAATTATTAGATTTCCTTTATACCTGACACTATTCTGTTTTGGATTCTATCAGGAGTGGAGCCTTGTGGAGTTGCACCTCGGGCGAAGAGGATTAGAAATTCTTATTTGACTTATGATTTGGGGGAATGTTCCAACGACAACCAAACTCTACCTATGCAGGTGGAGATACCAGTTTCAAAGTTTGAAGAGAGCAGCTACCAAGCTGATGTGGGTGAAGACCACAATTATGGGTCTACTGAGGATACCGAAACAGATTGTTCGGAAACTGATTCCGCAGAATCAGATTCAGATGAAGAAATGGCTGCTCTTTCTGGTGAGATTAATTGCACTGCTCTCACCAGCATTGTACAGCTACATTTTTTCCTTGGCCGGTTTCAAACTTCACATTCTCTGGCATTTAACTACATATTCATCATTGCTGGGTCTGGCATACCCTGCCATACTCTGCTACATACTGAGGACTTTCAGCGATCCTTTTATATATTTTTTTGGCCATTGTTTTACTAGGTGATTTTCGTGATCTG
>JAPKLW010001876.1:65414-76578 GCA_026898455.1 Plectranthus barbatus | reverse complement strand
AGCATTAGCAGCAGCGATGACTTTGATGAAATGGCATATGCTGATGGCATGTCTCATCATGGCTACGTTTCTAACAGCACGGGTGTCTCCAAATGGCAGCTGAAAGGGAAAAGAAATAACCGTAATGTTGGGAAAAGGTATCCTGACAGGTCTGATGTCGAAGTTTCCAGAGGATACGTGAATGGCAGAAACTCCAACTGGAGCAGTGGTGGTTTCAAGGCTGACCCAATTGATAAAAGTTTTAGGAACCATATATCCAGATATGGACCATCAGGAGTCCACAGTTTTAACGAGACTGCTGATTTAGATGGTTTTGCTTGGAATAATCAGTCAGTCATGAGAGGATATTGGGAGGAGCCACAAGAGTATTTAGATCCTGTCTTTGTCGGCAGGCATCATTTTGGTGGCCATAAAATGCTGATAGACGTGGATTTGAAAGTCCAGGCCACCAACTACCGGAGAGATGTCCCAATAATCTCTCTGATGAGTAAATTAAACGGACATGCTATAGTCGGTCATCCTATCCAAATTGAAGCTCTTGACAGTGGTTTGTCTGAAAACCATATCTCCACAATTGATTATTTTCACCCTGGACCTGTGGAGACTCTTGCACTCCCTTCAGTGTGGAGGACGGGTCGAAGAACAGCAAACTCCCGTGTTCCTCGTCCATTCCTGAATGGTGAGAGCAAGCAGCACACCCCATTGATTGATCAAGACTCTCGTCTGAAGGGAAGCATGATGCATACTGTGGGCAGAAAATTCTCAAGAACCTCACCTAAGAAGAACAGTCCACTGTCCAACCAAAAGATACGTTCTCTTTCATCGATCGAGCAGCAGCAGCATCAGCATCAGAGCGACCCAAGAAATGATATGAGCAACTTTCAAGTGGGTGGGCTGATGAAAAGTGGAAATCTACCCACAACCGTTGCTTGTATACCTGTTAACTTGGTGTTTAGTAGGTTAAATGAGGAGTTGGTTGGTCGCCACCAGTAATAATATGGCTGTATGGATTATGTAGATGTTGATTATTTCTAGTTGCATTGTAAATTTTTTAGGCGAGCAAAGCAATAATTTTATTACTTCACCCCTCCCCTCTGTGAAACACCATTTGATTTTGACTTTCTGACAGTAAGGTCTACTAGGCTTGTAATGCGACACAGCTCGGATCGTTCCGATTGCTGCAAAGTGGCTACAAATGTATGGCAAGATTGTGAGTTTTGTATACACCTAAAGGAACAAAGTGCTTTCATCTGCAACAGATACGAATGAATGCATACTGTAGATTTATATTTGTTGAATATATACTCTCTCTCTCTCTCTCTCTCTCTCTCTCTCTCATACAGATCAAGTATATTTAAATCCACCATGGCTGTGTATTTAAGTCAACTTTCAATATATGAAAATGACCAATTTGATGGACAATAATTCCTTTGATTTAAATCTTCTATGTATATATAACTAGTCTTCTACCTGCGCGATGCGCAGACGTATATATTTTTATTAATAATTTATTATAAAATTGAATTTATCTTACATCAAAATTTAAATTTGTCAAGGTAAATATTATGCATCAAATTACTCAATAAATAATATAGATCTTTTCACGATATCAACCTAATATCAGTATAATAGGATGATATGATTTTTTTTGAGATAATTATTTTTACCCACAAATAATCAATAAAAAATGAGTTGAGAGTGTGAGGGGTTTAGATTTGAGAATCAAGCGGAACCAAAAATAACTTTTATTTAATGTTAATTTTTATATTTATACATAATATTGAAATTAGTTTTAGTGTATGAGATTTTTATATATTTTATTATTATTATTATTATGAGCATCAATTTTTACTTAATTATGTGTTCTTTTTGTTATGTATAAACTCAATGAATTCTCTTAATAAATGTTTATGGTTCCGTCACTACTTCACCACCACCTTTGGTCTCTTGTACATACACACAAACACTTGTATTATAAACAAACGAAAGAAAAAAGTGTATAAATGTGCTTCAAATAGTGCTTTGTTGTCTATATATATACTGATAAAATTTATTCGAAATTGTATCATATTTGCATGATATATCTTCATATCTCCATGCAATATTCTCTCTTTATTTTGCTGATCTTTGTTTCTTAAGCAAATAATATAGACTTATCATGGTATCAACCTAACATCAGTCTTCTCTCCAAAAACCCTACCTCTCTCTCGTATCTTCTTCCAACAACCGATGCCGCCTCATTTCTCCGATCATGGCCCAAGATGTTGAACCTCTACCCTTCTCTACTCTCATTCATATGATCATTGATCAAGTTTTCTTATGCGAACTATCTTTTATGCAAAATGTAAATCACCACTATTCTCTCCAGCCATAACCTATTTGGTTACATAGATGACACCAAACCTATTACCTCTAATACACTTCCATCCATCGGTGGCACCCCCGTAGTCAATCGCGCCTATGAACTCTGGCTCGCACAAGATCAGTGACTCCTTAGTCTATTTCTCTAATCTCTAACAGAATAGTCCATTGCTGAAGTACTTAGTTGCACCACCTTGCGCGCGGTATTGCTTGCTTTTGAGGCTGCATATAGTCACAACTCCAAATCTCGCAAACTATACCCTAAAGATGACCTCCAAACTATGAAGAAAGGGACTTGATCTGAAGCTGAATATGACCAAAATATCAAGTCCTTATGTGATCAATTAGCAACTATCAATTGCCTCGTTAATGATACGAATAAGGCTCATTGGTTCCTTCGAGGTTTTGGTTAGTCTTTTTCCAGCTTTTCAGCTGCTCAGATGATGTTCATTCCTCTTCATAACTTCTGCGGTCTCCTATCTAAAGCTGAGAGCTTTGTGTTATTTCAAGAGTCCATTAACACAACAGGATCTTCCTCTGTTTCCTTTTACAGCTAGCATAAACCTTCAAGTCAATGTCCACCTTCCTTTGGAAATTCTAATTCTTCTCGTGGCCAAGCAATTGGTTCATGTTACTCCAACTCTCGCGGTTATGGCTGCAATTCAAAACGTCGACCACCTCCCTGCCAAATTTGTCATCATGAAGGTCACTGTGACAATTCCTGTCCAGAAAGGTATTCTTCGCAGTCATCTCCAGCAATTGCACACTACTACACATTCTCCATTGGTCTCTCTCTCGACCTGAAACATCAAGTTTGTTCCTTGACACCGGTGCCTCAGTCCACATGACACCGAATTATAATTGTTTGGAGAACTCTTAGCCATACTCTTGCATGATAGTTTTATTGTTGGTAATAGTGTTTGGCTTTCTATTTCTCAATTAGTAACACTCGACTTTCTGACTGTGTTCAATTATTAGATGTAGTAGTTTGTTGTCTATGTAATGCACAACGTGTATACATTAATAATTTATTATTTAATTTAACCTTCTAACTATTATGTGAGGACCATATTTCAATATTATAATTATTTGTATCAATTTGACCTTTTAACTTTAAAATTAACTTATTTAAATTATTAAACTCTTAAATTTTATATTGTACTATTATTAAGGTGTATGTACTATATTATACTCTCTCCGTCCCAGCTTAATTGTCCCAAATTGACCAGACACAATAACCAAGAGTGTGAGTGTAGAATAAGTTGAGTGAAATTAATATTTTATTGTTGAGTGTGAAAAAGTTATTTTTTTTAGTATTGAGACAATTGAGCAGGGACAAACAAAAAAGGAAAGTGGGACAATTAAGCCGGGACGGAGGGAATAGTTTCTAAAAATGATAAAATCAAAAATTAAAAATAAGTCAAAATAAAGATAAGTAGAAGTAAATTTGAATTTTATTTAATAACCTAAAATAAAATTAAAACTAAAAATTAATAATTAATGCAAGAAAAATGTGTAAGAATTTTCTATATTTCTTGCATGGAAACTTGCTTATCTTCTTCTCATATAATGGAGGAGTTATTAATGGGAGACAAATATCCTAATATAAATAATTGAAATATAATTCCCTATTATAAAAAAATAGGTCAAAGTTTTCATTTTTATTAAATATTTGGATATATTTTCTTGTATTTAAATATTTAGTTTTTACATAAAAATATCATTCATTAATAATAAAGTTAATTCCCGCTGACTCATACAATTAATGCTTGTGTTAATAACTTCATTTTTTGTAATTTATGTGATTTCCAAAAATAACATCATTAATTTAAAATATTCACTCTTTTTTTTTTCATTTTGTTATTAATTTGTTTCTTTTGAGATTTTCTTTCCTTTCATGTTTCATTACTTCATGTGCTCGATCTCTCGGGTATTCATCTATTTTTCATCCACTTCTTACTTTCTTAATTTTATGATTGTGTCTCCCTCTTGTTTTTATGAGATTTTATGAGATTTTATTTGAATATGGGATAAATAAGCTTTGTAAATTTATGTTTATATATAAGATAGATTATGAAGAAAAGTAAATTAAAGGAATTCAAATTATAAATATAATAATAGTAAAAATTAAAATACATTTACAACACTTATTAATCAAAATTGAATCAATTTATCTGAATTATAATATAATTTATTTTTAAAAAAATGAAGAAAGGTAAATTAGAGGAATTCAAATTATAAATATGATAATAGTAAAAATTAAAATACTTTTACAAATTAACAAATACATATCAATATGTCACTGAATTACGCACCACTTTTTATGAACTTAGCATAAAATATTATAATACATTAAAAACTAAAAAACGATACATAAATATGCACTCTAACAGATAAAAAAAATGAGTACAATCAAATATACAATAATTTCAACTATCTTCACTATATGAGATAAAATTGTACTATAGTAATTTATATTTAAAAATAGATCCTATAAAATAATTAAAATTAATACACAACACAATGATAAAATAAAATATAAATATAAATATAAAATCATAAAATTGTGGAAGAAAAAGAAATATAGCAACAAATAATTTTATTGGAAAATTAAAGACAAATTATCATATTTTTTTATTGTTAGCAGAAAAATGTTCAACAACAATAAATAAATATATATCTCAATACTCTGAAAATTGCATAACAACAAATAACACTAATTAAAAATTACAAAAAATTAAATAAACAAATAAACTCTAACAAATATTAAAAATGACACATTAAAAATATTCGTAGCTAGATGAGAAAAATAATTACATATTTAGAAAAAATATTAAATATTAATTCAAAATAATTTTTCCCTACAATTTGTGTATTTATATATTGTGTTTATTATTAGGCTAAATTCTTATTTACTTCTTCGTTTTGAGGTTGTTCCTAGAAAATTATTAAAAAAAAATATAATATAATAGTATTTTTTTATTATGAATTAATAAATTATTATTTTTTAAAACTTTTCTCATATTTTTCAATAGTTTATTGTTCGATTTTAATTGTTTCATTTTATTGCTTTATTCACCATTTGTATATTTAATCTATTAAAAAATACATAATTACTTGATGATGATATAAAACAAATATTTTTTTTTTTATCAATATTCGTGATATTTAAATAACTAATTTCTGGAATTATTATTTTTACTTATATTTGTAATGAGATTAACTATTCCATATATACATACATTATTTGTCTTTGTATACTATATATACTTGCTTTTTATATCAAAATCTACTATAAATTGAAATTATCCTAAAGAGTTTAGAGCAAACAATAATTAAGATTTTATGATTGTTATTATTTTAAAGAGTATTGGTTGATCCAGCTAGATCATTATCATCAAATGTCTATATGGATAAATATAGAAAAATAAAAATATGTATTGAGCAAAGATTTAAGACTTCAGCGAATTGAGAATAAAACTGTTGATGTAATGTCTATGGCTGAAAATGCAAAACCAAAGTCAAAATCAAATTAAATATCAACAAAAATTATGAACTTTAACAGCCATAATGAATGAGTAACAGGAAAAAAAACACTAATATCTATATGACTAATTATAGTTCTAAACATCACAATCGTCTTCTTTTTCATCATACGCCTCTTGAATTCCAAACACTATCTCTCTACATTACATCTCCATCTTTACAACTGAAATAAGAACTAAAAGATTAATTTCAAAAAATACAAAATCTGCATGTAGAAAGTATAAACTCGTTGATGTTCAAAATGAAAATATATGACCATGTCTCATTAGATGTTGAACCTATTTATACTACCAATAGTAAAACCAAATTAATATCATACCTCTAATTGCGTTAGTCATTTATTTATATAATTAACTCTAATAGCAATTAGATTACCCCTAATTACTCTAATAATGACATCAATTAAGCATATATAATTTTATTCATAGGATAATTAATTGAGGTGTAATTGCCTAAATATATATTGGAATTATGTCACTAATTAAAGATTCCATTTCTAAATTTTATTTCGTGTATTACATGTTTAGAAATATTAAAACCTTTGCCATTTTGTAAAAAACCTTTGCCCTTATTTTTTAAAAGAAAATTTTCATCATTTGGAACGAAAATTCTTTCCATTCTTTATGGGTTTCTTGGATTTAAATTATTAATCAAGTCCATGATATGTATTTTTAAAAACAACACATTTTAGTAAGTTTTTTTATAAAATATAAATATTGTAGAGAATTCAACATCTTGTATAATTTTAAGTACTTTACAAAATAATTTTCTATATAGATGTAAACAAATAATATTTCTAAGTATATATTGGAATAATATAATTAATTATTACATATTTTCAAATACACATGCACTTGAGGAATATATAAATTATTAAAATATATTTTTTTAGTTATCATTTTATTCATTTACTTCTATATAGAAAATTATTATATATAGCTATTACCTTCCATATTAGATTATTTGCATTAATTACTTTCACAATATTTACATGATTATTTATGGAATGTTTGTTGAGCGGGAAAATTTTTTTGCTAGAGGGTTCCGTTTTTATATATATATAGATTATATTATATGCATGCAGATGTGCCTCAAAGTATTAACTATTCATAATAAATGGCAAGTTTTTTCAATTTCAAAATCTTGTTGTATTATTTAAGGGTAATTCTAAATGAAGTCAGAAAAATTAGCTTTATAGCCATTTTTTTTTAATATTGCTATTTTATCCTTATATAGTTATTCTCATTGCCTCTCATTTAAGTTTTAAATAATAATTTTATTTTAAGTATAGATCAAATTGAAAGAACGTCAGAGAACTCTCCCTGCAAATTTTCAAATTGGGAATCCTCATGAACAAAGATACAACATTGTTTTTTTTAAAAAAAAAAAAAAAATTCTTTCTAGCCCCTATACTGCTATTCAAGAATAAGGGCTACGCAATGCTGCCAAGACTCGTGATGGGTGACAAGGCCACCGTCACTTTCGCCGGAAGAGGAAGCGTATCCATAGATGTAAGGTCATGTCTCCCGCCATTTTTGGCCTACAAAATGGAGGCTAATTTCATATACCAGGTTTGACACATGTATTAGAAATACAAGGGCCTGCAACTGAGGGCGGAAGCCGCCATAATCACCATTGGCATTGTCATAAAACAGTAGTGTAGTAGTGGGAAAGTCATGTGGCCCTGACCATCTTTGACTTACAAAAGGAGAGTGATCAATCCTTCACCGATGTCATAAACAGGAGTGTAGAAGTCGTAAGGTTGTCGCACTTGCCATCTTAGAGGTAAATACTTTTGACGACATATGATAATGAATGAATAGTGTTTGAAGACAGTGGATTCGACCTTCTGGATTACGAGGAGAAAGGAGACGATGAGGAAAATGATTTAAAATTTTCAGGGATAGGATATGGTATCTATAAACTGTACAGAGATATCTTGCAGTCCTTTGTTGGATATAAGATCTGTGGAGAAGGAGGATTGAAAACACTGCAATAAATTATATCTAGTATAATAAGTTTTTACAAGTATAACTGCTAGTAAGAGAACAAATAAAAAAAAATAAATAAATAAAAAGCTGAGTTGAACAACGATTGTCTCCAAAGGTAAAATGGCTTTGTCCTTTTCGAGGCAGCACTGCAATCGGAAAGGCTCCGACGAACTGAACAGAGGTGAAACTAAGTTGCAGAAGAACAACGGTCTCTGACTAAGTGAGCTTGTCTGATGTCGGATGTTCGGGGAACCGGGGACAACTCGGTTACAAGTTTGAATGTAATTCACCATGTGCTAAATGTGTTCCACACTCAAATTGCAACACATGGCTGACTCATCAACCACGTCACATGCAACGTGTACACCACGTCGACTGGCCAAGCCATGTTGACCGTCCACGTGTCGAGCCCGCAGGATAAGGCACAGCGGACCAAGTCAAGCCAAGGACCCAAGAGCCCAAAGACCAATTGCCGAGAACCGAGACCAACCGGGGTCGGGGCTCGGGGCACGGGCGCTCAGCCAGCGACGAGGTGGGGCGAGGCGAGCCACCGAGTGCCACATACACTGCACACTTGGTTATTACACACCTCAACCATAATGGTTTATAAACATAGATTAATTATCTTAATTAATCAATGTGGGATAGTTCATTTATTACATACTTCACTTATGTAATAATCCCACCAACCGTGTAACTTCGTGGATTCATTTCTCACTCACTGGAATTCGAATTTGAGAAAACAAGTATACCACAATCATCTCTTGTCGCATAGATTAAGTTGATAATATTTAATTTCAATAAAATTAAATATTTCACATAAAAAATTTACCACAAAATACCCGAATTACCAACATCCTTTGAATTAATTTAGTCAAAATGAAAGTTACTAAAGATTTTAGTTAGAATTTATGAGGAGAAGGTAAAATAGTACTCTCTATCCAAGCTTAATAGTCTTATTTACTTTCGGCATAATAACAAAAGAATGTGAATGAGTTGGATGAAATTAATATTTTATTGTTCAGTATGAAAAAATTGTCTTTTTTAAAAACGAGATTAATGAATTGTGACAGACAAAAATGAAAAATGAGACAATTAAGTTGGGACGAAGAGAGTCAAAAAATGTACTCCATGAAGATGAATATTGTGATTGTATTTAGAACTATACATATTTAATTAATAATGAAAATAAAAAAAAAGAGATTATGAAGCTAAATATCTATCTTTACATATATTTAGTTAATAAAATAAAATTTTAATTTGTCATTTTAATGACTGATAGATAAATAAATTAAAGACTGAGATTGATTATAATTTGGATAAATGCTTTAATCCCACTAAATTTTAATACCCACCGAACAATTACATCATTTTTTCTGATAAAATGGTGATAATCTTTATTTATTTATTTTTTTTTTTAATCATGGGTCATCGCTTCAAATTTCAAATGAAGAAATAAAGCTATAAAACCAAGACAAAAAAAAAAATTTAAAATGAATATAGCAACAAGATAATGAGAGAATTCAGATGCCCAAAACCAAAGGTAATAAATAAATCTGAAATCTATAAAATAGATTTTACAATAGCGATATTTTTCTTTTATTTATCATGGCTCATTGGTTCAATTTCAAGTAAAGAATTAAAACCCCGAAAAAAAAAAAAACAGAATACAGCAACACGAATATAAGAGAATTCAGATGCCGAAAACCCAAGGAATTAAATTTGTAATGGCAAAAACTACGTTAGTCACGTCTAAAGTGGTTAAGAATTTTCGTAGAGCAAAAAGCACAAATTCCAACAGGAACTACTACCGCACCAATAGCCACAACAGCTGCAATAAGAATGAACCACTGTGTAGGCGAACGAGGCAGAAAATAATGTACACTTAAATTAAGTGACTGGAATTCTTCTTCTTCAGACCGAACATGATGCGACGCCACAGACAACAAGACCAGCATCCACCACATGAGAGAGAATCCAAACAATCCTTCCATTTCTTGTTCCTCTCTCTCTTTTTTCTCTCTTTATTATTATTATTATTATTATTATTATTATTATTATTATTATTAGTTTGCAGTGTATATATATAGGACTTACGAGTATGCCGCATGTAATTTATAGGAACGAAATACAATTTGTGATATATTGTGTTCCTAGATTATATTGCACGATTCAAATTGAATATTTTTATTATCTTATTATAATATCTAAAATATAGTTAACAAAATTAGTATTTACTAATTGTTCAAATATATAGAATTATGTATTTATATAATTATTACATAAATTATTCTCATTACTACTAATCCAATTACATATGTGTATAATAGTAAATGTAATAAATTAGTAAAAGTGTAATATAAGAAAAAAAGACTTGAATATAGTTTTGTTGAAATTGTTATGGTTGTTTATGTGTAGAAAAATGAAATAACAAAAAAAAAAAAACTTGAAATTGATG
The DNA here is from genome assembly GCA_026898455.1 of Plectranthus barbatus. Taxonomy (NCBI): domain Eukaryota; kingdom Viridiplantae; phylum Streptophyta; class Magnoliopsida; order Lamiales; family Lamiaceae; genus Plectranthus; species Plectranthus barbatus. The sequence continues at coordinate 66,222 of JAPKLW010001876.1, read as the reverse complement.
TGATGTTTTTTAGTGCAAAAATGTCAAAATTGTGATAATTATGTACTTACTCGCTTTAGTATATTAGTAGATTTTTAATTTTTTTTGTATTATTTGTTATAATTTTGGTAAATATTATGTAGGTATGACCTTTTTATGAATATTTATCAGTCCCTTGTGCTAGTTTTTATATCAAAATTAATTTCTATTTGTTGAGGATAAAAAATTATGAATAATTATATATTTTATTATTTAAAAGATATATTAATTTTTGTATTATATATAACTTAAATTAATTGACCAACAATATTTAAATTTCACTGGAAATGGGGATTGCGAAAGGCACGGTTGGGGTTGGTTCCCCATGAATGGAGGTCGGTTGGCTAAAATTTATTTCATTTTTTTTTCTACTAAGTAGAGGTTGATTATCTCCATTATGGTTGTCGAGAAATACGGTCTAAATGAGAATTAGTTTTAATCAATCCTACAATAAATAAAATGATCATCATTTTTTTTTAGAATGAGTGGCTATACTAAGAACTTTTGTGTAAGAAATTAAAATCTAGCCATGGATTAAACAGCTAATCTGTTTTTTCAATTTCAAAATCTTGCTGCAATATCTAATATAATTCACTGCATTGTCGGGGCATTTTCATTTATTGATACATGCATTTTCTTTAGCATGATAAGAAAAGACCGAGGAAACCTCCTCTACAAGTCAGAAACCAAAACCGTCCAAGAAAAGATCTCCATCTGCTTCCGAAGTTGCTGAAACTCTTCAAACGTTGAAAAAGACCAAGAGGCACCAATCTGGATCCACTTCTGCTAC
>JAPKLW010001876.1:227-45414 GCA_026898455.1 Plectranthus barbatus | reverse complement strand
ACATTAACAAACATTTTGGTAAATTCGGGCACTACATTTCATCAATTTGAATTGTCTAAATTGCGGGATCATAATCCTAATTCCTACATTTAATTTTTTAAACATACCAATTTCTCATAATTTCTCTCATTTAAAACACGTTTTCTTATTTTCACATTATTCTCTATTCTAAAGTTTTTATAATAATTTTAAATAATCACAACTCATATAATTTTAATTACTTTTTCACGTATTATATAACAAGTCAAAGATAATTTATCGTAGTAAAAAAATTAAAATTAGTGCTTTTATACATAAATAATGTAACAATATACTCATTTTTAGTTTAAAATTACTAATTTTTATTTTCTCAACGATTATCTTACTCCAAACAAATACAATACAAATTTCGTTTTACATATATTTAATTAAAATTAAGTATTGACATTTTTCTTCTTTTAGATCTGGGGCGGTTAATATACAATTACATACTTATATGTATGTAGGGAGCGAATCTTATGCTAAAAAAATGTTTATGCTAAAATGCTTGATTAGTTAGTAAATTATGCTTCTTTAGTTTTAATGTTATGCATCATTGAACTGTATAACCACTTACATAAAAATAAATAACTGTTAATTCAAAAAACTCAATCTTGACCATTCATCCATGAAAATCAAGAGTTTAAGATTTATTCCTATTTAGCATCTTTTTACCTATGTATATATATTGCTTCGATTATGAAATCTATCCGTAATTTATTATTGGTTAGGATTTTACATTTAATAGTCAAAATCTTTATTTTATTTATCATGGCTCATTGCTTCAATTCAAGTAATGAATTGAAGAGAAAAAAAAAAAAAAAACTGAATGCATCAACTAGATAATAAGAGAATTTAAATGCCCAAAACCGAAGGAAATAATATGAAATAAATTTGTAATTTATTGATTGTAGTGATAGAGGTGGGAACAATTTGATAGAGCTTTCGACTCATTCTATTTTGGATCTGGCTCTGCCTGATCTATTTACTTAAAAGGCAAAACTTATAGCATATCCACATTTTATGAGCCAAATTGGATATCCTCTATTTTTTGTGCCCTAATAGTTGGCTAAAACTTTTCCTCCATCTAGCATAAATTACACAACCGGTTACTAACACAAGAGTAAGCACACCACAAACAATGGTAATTATCTTGTATATTTTATCTTTACTTGAATGTCCGAGGACTTCTTCTTGAGACCGAACATGGTGCGACACCAAAGAGAGCAAGACCAGCATCCATATGAGAGAGAATCGAAACAATCCTTCCATTATGAGCTTCTTCTTTTTATTCTTTATTATTCTTTTTTTTTTTTTTTGGGAATGTATAGATAGGTGCATGTCCCATGCAATTTATAAGAAGAAATACGGTTGTGATATATTTTGTTACTAAATTTATACACGTATGTTACACGAATTCAAATTGAATATTTTTATTATCTTGTTTTGTAATATTAAATATAATTAAGAAGATTATATATTTAGCAAATGTTCAGAAATTTATTTATCAGTATTATGTATTTATATGATTATTATTCTCAATATTGTTAATCTAAAGGGTAAATAGGGGAAAATACCTTAAACTATTGAGATTTTTGGAAAAATACCCCAATCTATTTCCATAAGTTAAAAATACCCCAATCTTTACTTCTATTTATGAATTATACCCAAATCTATTGATATTTTGGGAAAAATACTCCAATGTATTATTATTAATTAAAAATACTCCAATCTTTAATTTCGTTTCTGAATTATACCAAAACGAGAAATATTATTGGCTCATAAAAAGATGACAGTCTAAACGACTATCATCGTCCGTGTCAAATTTAATGAACTAAACAATTAATAATTGCTATATATTCAAATATATTTATCTTCTGAAAAGTATTTAAAACTCCATGTTCTACTCTTTTTTTTGTTTCCTTCGGTTACTTGAATTCCTTATTTTCTCTCAATGCGTGTTTTAACATGTGATCCTGTATCAAAATGTACGCATCTTCATTTGGATTGGACATTACATCAACCGAAAGAAACAAAAAAAGAAGAAGAGTATAACATGAAGTTTAAATACTTTTCAGAATATATAGCAAATGTTGATTGTCTAATACATTAAATTTAACACGACGAATATAGTTGTTTTGACTGTCATTTTTGTGTGAGCCAATAATTCGTAATTCGTAAACGAAATTAAAGATTGAGGTATTTTTAACTAATAATAATGCATTAGGGTATTTTCCCGAAATATCAATAGATCAAGGTATAATTTATAAATAAAAATAAAAATTGGAGTATTTTTAACTTATAAAAATAAATTAGGGTATTTTTTCGAAAACGTAAAAAATTCAAGGTATTTTTTCCTATTTACCCTAATCTAAATTGAAGGTATGTAATCAACTACTCATATATTGACTAGCCCCACATGTTAAGATCATTTTAATATTTAATTAATTTTTTTCACATCATCAATTATCACCCGCAATCCAACTATAATAATTTTTAAAGTTTATTCACAATCACCCAACCACATCATTATATAAAATTCTTTTATTTGGTGTTATTAAGTTTTATTTTTAAAATAAAAATAATATTTGTAATTGAATTAATAAAAGAATATATAAAATCACGTTGATAATATAAAATTGACAAATATTATGATTAAAAAATACAGCTAGTGGAAATAAAATTGCTTACAACAACTTGAAATTAAATTCTATTGGTTAAATTAAAGCAAATGTATATATATATATATATATATAAATTAATTTATATTTGTTGAGGATGAAAATTTATGTATTATTGTATATTGTATATTTTTTATTTTAAAGATATATTAATTTTTGTATAATATATAAATTAAACTAATTGACCAACAAATATTTACATTTCACTGCTCAAACAATTAGAAAAAGAAAAAAGAAAAAAGGAATGATAATTCTATACACAACCACAATTTTACTCAACACAACCTCATTCACATTTAAAAATATTAATAATACTATTTTACCCTTTTTTAAATATAAGTATTTATTTTAAACATAGCCTCCTCATTATAGGAAGCTTGATTCTATTTGCAGACCCCTAAATATCTCTTTGTAGCCCCAAAATTAAGGGAAGGTCTTGGGTTAGGCAGGCCTAAATGATTTAGGCGGGTTTTAACCATTAACCCAAGCTTTAGGCGGGTTTTATCCATTAACCCAAGCCCAAACCCATATAATATACCCTATTTGGGATGGGTGAACCCATTTGGGTAGGATAAAACCCGCCTAAACCGTTTAGGCCTGCCTAACGCAAGTTTTTGCCCAAAATTAATTATAATAATAAAGGACCATTTTGTTCTTATACACCTAATTATTTAAAATTCAATGAAATAATGCCGCCAACATTCAACAAGGGTTTTTTTTCTTTCATAAATTACTGAAGAATGTTCATGGAACTCTAGTAACACATTGCTTTATGTGATGCTAAAAACTCCTCATACCATTGCTAACAGTAAAAAGACGATATAAAATTCTGACCAATCTTCGACCTACAAAAGAGAAATTCAAATCAGGAGATCTATTCATGGAATATAACAAAATTATTGGTTGAAATTAGGAAGAAGATTCTTATCTGAAAAGAAGATTTTTATAAGAAAAGTGAAAAATTCATTATTGTTTAGAAAAAGAAGACACGATGCAATTAATATTTTTTTTCAAAAAATAAAAAGAAACCAATTTTCTTTAAGAAAAATAAGAGTTTTTGTCGTTTCCAGCATAGAAGAAGGCATGAAGGCTTTTTTAAATTGGAAGGTATTTATTATTTCTAAAAAAAACTAAATTAAAGATTTTTTTATTGTTTTCAATTAGGGGTGGCAATTGGATCGGGTTCGGGTTGGCAGGTCGGGTTGAGACCTAATATTAACACATTATATGTCAATCCGAGCCCGACCCATTTATTTTTTCGGGTCAAAAAAGTCAACCCGAACCCGACCTATTTATTTTCAGGTCGTCCGGAAAATAACCTGTTTAATTATATTAAAAATTAACATTAACTTTTTATTTTATTTTATCTATTCTATTAATATATATATATATATATATATATATATATATATACACAATAAACAATATTAAAATATATAAAAATGTATATTTTTCACTTTTTAGTTAGAACAATATATCTCATTAATTTATTGTATTTATTATTATTTTCAAAATAATGCAAATATAATAATATTATAGGATAATATTTAAATAAAATCTCAAAGACTTTGTGTTTGATATACTTCTTTTTATTTTTATTAAATGTATATATAATTTAACATATAATATACAACATAATTTATATTATAATATTTTTAATATTAATAAATAAAAAATAAATATATTTAATAAGAATTAAAAATGTTAAGATATAAAACTTTGTTAAATTTATCTTTATATATATTATAAAATAATTCATCTTATATTTAATTCGCACTGTAAATCATCTGATCACATCAATTTTATTTTATCTTTAATTTTGTTTTACTTTGTATGTTTTTATGTTATAGTATATACATATATTTCAATAAATAATAATCACAATTTCAACAAAATCAAATGCGTCATTTTTCAGTAAAGCATTATGTTTTCACTATTTTATGTTTTTTTAAACAATACAAGTATAATGCTAAAAAAATAATACAAATGCCATTTTCTGATAGGTTAATTTTGTAAAATAAACTCTAATTTTTATAAGCTTTATTTTTATTTATAATTTTTCTATTATAACATAAATATATACTTTATAATAAAAAAATATACAAAATTTATATTTGTCACTTTTTCTAAAATATTACAACCCACTAATTTATTATATTTACTTTTTCTTAAATAATATAATTATACTATCTTTAATGGGACAAATTTTCAAACAAGCCTCGTAGAATTTGTTTTAGGCATACTTCTTTTATTCTTTTTAATTTTACTTATAATATAGAAAGTAATTTATAACACATTAAATATAATATTGATAAATAAAAATCAAACATATTTAAAAAGAAATGCTGAAAATGCAAAGATGTAAAACTTTATTAATTATAATTTAATATTGTAAAATAAAACAATATATACTCCCCCCGTCCCGATTATTTGGTCTATATTTCCTTTTTGGTATGTCCCATATATATGGTCTACTATCTAAATTTGATATTGTTTTTTATATGAGTTTACAAAAATACCCTTGAACTATATTGTAAATGACACACAATTAATATGATCTATTATTGATAGTTATTGCTAAATAAGGGTAATTCAGGAAGTTTGTTCAAATATTTAATATATTCATAAATGATTTTTGACATTCGTGCAAGTTGAAACTGGACCAAATAATTGGGACGGAGGGAGTATTTAATTCACGCATCACGAGGTAAAGCTAGTAAACCATTAAAATTTAAAATTAATTAATTTTACGAATTATTCGGGTTACGCGGGTCGACCCGAAACTGACCCGAACCCGACCCAAAATTTAATTGGGTTTGTGGGTTCGACCCAAAATTGACCTAACTTTTAAAGGGTTGATACAACCCATAAATTTCGTGTTAGGTTCAGGTCGGGTTATCGGGTCGAGTCAGAGATTACCGCCCCTATTTCCAACAAGAAGAGATGGGAGGTTGCAGACAACAACTTTATTTACTTTTACTTATCTTGTTGAATTTTAAGGGTAAGAGTGTAAATTTAATTATTTTTTTATTTTAATTTATTAAGGAGGCTATGAAGAGATAAATAGAGAATGTATTTAGAATTATCCAAAAAGGAAATGGGGCTTGTGAACGACACGGTTGGGGTGTTCTCTAAAATTTATTTCAATTTTTTTTGCCTACTACGTAGAGGTTAATTATCTCCATTATGGTTGCCGAGAAACACAGTCTAAATGAAAGTTAGCTTTAATCAACACTACAATAAAAAAAAATAATCAGTCAATTTTTATTTTATTAATTAATTATATACAAAAGGTAATTAGATAATTCATATTCATTATCTTCTTTCCTAAACAATCAATTATTTTCTCATTTTTTCTATCTCATCATGATTCTTTTTCCTTTAAAATTTTATAAAACTTTTAATAACCATGATAAATTCAATTTAAATTATTTATTCATGTATAGTTTATTAAAATAAAAATATTTAATTATTTTTCAAATAAAATCTCTTATTATTTAAGTTTGGAGTAAGACACTTGTAGTATAAATAAAAACTAGTAATTTTATCATAAATCTTTATTAATGTTACAACTTTATATATATCATTGCACCATGTGATATATCTAATAAATCTTGAAGCTTTAGTTAGAATTTGAAGTACAACTGGATCATGAGAGTCCATCAAATTTGAGGAGATATCTTCAATATTGATTTCCACAATGCCCTGTCCTTGATTCTTCCAGGATTTTGAAATTGTACAAATTGTCAACCTTTGGTGGTAGGCACCAGTCTTAGAATGTCAATTTAACCCGTTATTCGCGGGTTACTCCAATTAACTCGAGTTAAAATACGATATATTTGTAATATCTCGGATTTAATTAAGCTAGTTAATGCTTAATTAATTGAATAAATAAAATGTTTATATTTTATTATTTATATTATATTGTTTTAGAGACAAGAAATGACATCCGATGTGAGAGGAGTGTTAGTTTCTAATGTACAATATTCCAATGAGTTCGTTTCGAGAAAACCTAAGTGACCATGTAGTCACATTTTCCGAAAGAAAAACGAGTGCGGCGAATTATTGTTTAATAATAATAATAATATCGTGTGTTAAATCACAACTTGCACTCGGAAGGTCCATTTCTTAAATCGAGCTAGGGAATGTTTGAGATTAAAATATGGAAGGATACGAAACGGTCGGTATAATTTTCTGAGACCCGAGGATTTATTTATTAATTATTGAATTTAGAGAAATTGGGCGATATTTTTATCTCAAAAAATTTGAAAAATTATATGAGCGAGATGGGTTCGTTAAATGGAGCATTTCCATGTAATTGCATGTTTAATTGGAATAATGCATTTCAATTTAGAGAAGCGAGAAGTTGAATTATCGGAGGGAAAAACTCACGAATTGAGGTGGAGGGGACTACGCGACGAATTCTTCGCGACGAAGAATTCGCCAAGTAACAAAATAGCATGGGTGGCATGCAAAATAGGATAGGCGGCTATTTGAAATAATTGAGGCGGTATAGAGTGGTGTGAATTAACAGGAAATTGAAGAAAACATTTCATTTACAAAACAATTTCATTTCCAGTTACACCCACCACCGTACTCCCTCTCCTACGCCACCATCATCACCACCCATCTTCCCGTCCATTTTCCAGCCCCCACTGTTCGCCGCCGTCCAACCACCACCACCGTAGAAAGCTCGTGTTGCGGGGATTCCATAGAGCTTGAGAACACTCATTTTCGTCGAGAGACGACGGAGATATTTGCGTGGGAAGGTAAGCCGTCGATTTTACGATAATTTTTTATATCAGCTTAGAACTTGTATGAATCGTCATTTAATCTGAGTTTGGTTTGTATATTTGTGTTCCTCGTATCGTAGGGAATATTTTGGTACGTAGAACTTGAAGTTTGGATGCCGGAAATTGTCGCCGCTGCCGCTGAAACCTTTTCTCCGGTGAGCTTCTACCCTTATGATTTTTCAGGCGAGTTTATGTGTTTTAGAACAGTTTGAGCATGTGTTCGTGATCCCTAAATGTCTAGGAGCATGCTAGTATAATTTGTTGATGTCGGAAGTGTCTGGAAATGAGAATTTTGGCAATTTGCAGTCGCAGCTCGTGTCTTCATCGGAGAAGCCGACGTGTGTCAATCGACACAGCTGCTGTCGATCGACATGCATGCATCGATCAATGTAAATCCATGTCGATTGACACAGAGGCATCGATTGATGCATGCATGTTGATCGATGTCAGGCACAGCGATCTGGGTTGTGTGGCGATCGAACAAGCATGTCGATCGACACACATGCATATCGGTCGACACAGCAGGACAGAGGGTGATTCTGAGAAAATGGTTCATGTGTTGAACAAAAGTTGTTTGAAATTGTTTTCAGGAAAAACATGTTGTGACTGCGTGTCTAGTATTGGGGTAGGGAATATACTGACATTGCATGTTTTGTAAATGAATTGTCTAGTATGGGAGAAGGGGAGTACTAGCTTTCATTGATTGTTTTAAAAGAAATTGAGTTGAAGCTGTGTTTTGTGTAACTTGACGTGGTTATAAATTTTGATGAAACTGTTTGGTTTTAGCACCGGTGAGGTGGCCCTGTGCAATTATGATTTCAAAATATTGGTTTTGAAAATGTTATGCAAGGAGTGTAAATTTTTGTGTTATTGCTTAAAAGATGTGTTAGATTGTGGGTTGAGTTGTTTGAATTTGTTTAGAATATTGTGCTAATCTTGGAGGTTAGATTAGAATGGATCAGGAAAATGACTGACTAATTGTCGGCTTTGAAAAAACACTAACTTGGTGAATTGGTGATGACTTTTGGGTGATTGATTAATGATTTGCTGGTTTTGTCGAGGGTGACGTGAAACGGAACCCATAGTTGATTGAATTTAAGAACCTTAGGTTTTTGTTTGGTACTGAAATTTGAATTCCTTTATTAATCTTGTAAGTACGGTAGTCAGTGTTAGTTTGACTTGTGGATCAGAAGCTGGAAGTCAAAGAGTCAAGTGTGCAAGAAGCACATGGCGAGCTTGGCAGATGTAGTCAGACTCGAGATGAGTCAGTGTGTTAGTACGAGGATCAAAAGGACCCTCGGCGTGGTGTGTCGGAGGACACTGATGCCACCGAGACATAGAGTCATGGATGAATGAGCATGTATTGTGGTTTGCATTGTGATGACTGTTTTGGTATTGACCATTTACTTGGTGTGACAGATTGACCCCATTACTGAGAGGTTGGTTCGCTAGTTCCATGTCCATCCTCGTTTTCCAGAGGAAGGACTTGCCTCAGCTTTGATGGAGTATCTGAATCAGTGGGAGACAGTCAGGTTTTATGGAGTCAATGGGTTTGAGGTGATAGAAAGGACCCTAGAGCTAGTTCCTGACCGATGGACCCCAGTGGATTTGGAGTTGGCCTCTTCCCACAGCTACTTTCGTTCGGATACGTGAGCGCGTATCGGGAGTTTTAGATCGTTCATGGGTGAGCTGATCCAGAGGGAAATTGCAAAAGGACACCCGCCCCCATGTCAACGAAGGAGCATTCAAGTACTGATGATGGTTGATGTGCCGCCACGTGGGACTCGACAAACACCACCATCACCCTCCCAAACACAGGTAATCCTTCCATTGCAGGTATAACATAGTGGAGCATATGATCCCTATGCCGATCCATTGGAGACACTGGGATTCTTTGACTTCTCCAGCTATTCATCGATCCGGACTATGCCAGAGCCTACACCACCGGTACAGACCCCACAGCAGTCCATCGGAGCGATGAGCCGGACCATGTTTCCACCTCAGGCAGGTATTGCAGGTACTCCGCATACTCCGATAGAGATCGAAAGTGAGATGGAGGACTCTTTTGGTGCCTATGGGATGACTCAGGTACCCATCTATGTGCCTAGCGACTCTGATAATGATTGGAGTGGTTATGGGACAACCTGAGGCAGTTTTCCAGCGAGGGATGAGGATCCATCTGAGGGGTCCTACTGATTTTATGATGTTATGGTGTTGATTTTAGTGTTGATGATGTTGTTGTTTTAAATGTTATGTATGTTTTGGTGACCGATGATGTTAGTACTGCTACTACCGTACTGCTGTTGTTGTCGTTGTTTATGTAGAAGTTTAGTAGGAGAAACGGATGATGTGCACTGATGTACCTTGGGGTTTGTTTAATATATATATCTATGTGTGTTGTGTTATAACAGTTGTTACTTATTTTATGATCGTTGAGATTTTGATGATTTGCAATATTGTTGGATATTGATATTCGATTCAGGAAATGTTAATGCCCTCGTTCTCGCTAAAATTTATTACTTCATTACTAATCAGTTATGACGTTGTAGAATGTCAAAAAATATAAAATTTGCAGGAAGAGGACGAGGCCGCGGCCAGGTAGGGGATGGGGCAGAGGGAGAGTAAATCAGCAGAATAACCAGGAGGCTCCCATACTGGAAGAAGTCCCTATCCTCCATGATTTTGAAGAGTATGAGATATTGTCTGATGGTGACAGTGTATCAGTCTAGGGCCCAGGCAATCGAACTTCACCGGAAGGAGTACAAACTATTTCTGCTTTCAAACTTGTGGAGACTTTCCGCAAGCAACAACCGCCGATTTTTTATGGGACAAGAGTTCCCACTGATGCAAAAGAGTGGGTCCGCGAGTTAGAGATAATATTCTAACATATGCAATGTTCGGAATCTGAAAAAGTTAATTGCATGACATATCAGTTGAAAGGTAAAGCAGATAGGTTGTGGGAGAAGTATGTAAAGTCTCTAGCACCAGCCGACCATCAACGTTTGGATTGGGAAAACTTCAAGATGGCATTGTACAAGAAATTTGTGCCAAAAAAAATACCGAAAGGACAAGGAAAAGGAGTTCTTCCTACTGGAACAAGGAAAAATGTCTGTGGAGGAGTACGACACGAAGTTTTGGGAACTAATGCGTAACGCACCGCAGCAAGCTGATATGCCAGAGAAAATGGTGGAAAAGTTCTGAGAAGAATTAAGGGAAGAGATCCGTACTCAGCTATCCACTTGTAACACCCCAACCTTAATTAAGCTTGTAATGCTAGATTTATTTAATAAAGTGAATTTCTGTAATTCTAGAGTATTCGAAATTGTATAAATTTCGATTTGGATAATTCAATCTTGATATCGAGCTGGTTATATTATTAATTTTGAGGAAATTATCAAGATTTATTTGAAATCGAGAAGGATTATTCACGAATTATATTAATTTTATAAAATGGAACTTATCATATTACTTTGGTGAACTAATATGATATTGAGGGAATGGTTATCATATTGATACATGTATATTTATGTATATGTGTATAATTATGATTATGGTGTATGAGGAGGATTAGTACAACATATATACAGGAGAAAAACATACCATATACACTTTTCATCTCATAACATAAGCTAAGAGAGAGAGAAAGTAGGAGAGCTGCCCATTTTCAGACAAACCCCACCCAAACCCGTCACCTTTCCGGCGAGTTTTCGGCTGACTCCGGCCACCCCAGACCGAGCGGCCACCACCACCATGAAGCTCTTCCTCCGAGCTTTGTTTTGAGCTAAAGTGGGTTCCGAGAGGACGATAAACAAATGAGATATCTTAGAGAGAAGTTGAGGTGGGTTCATATATTCAAATTCGAGTTTAATTGTTGAATCTTGTTTAATCGAACTCGAATCCGTGTTTTGACGATGTAGAAGTGTTTCCCGTCGTGTGAGGAGTGTTCGGACAGTCTGAGATGAGTAATTGGTCGCCGAAAAAGCCATCGCCGCCGTCAACCTTGAGAACTCCGGTGAGCTCTCGTTCTTTCCCTCGTTCCTTGTATATTTTGGTGTTGGTTGGTATATTTGTGTCCCTTGTGGCCTGGGGAATCGAAATATAGCATTGCATGTACGATCAGAATTGAATCTGGTGAGTTACCGGAGGTTGCAGGTTCAGCCGTGAAGAACTCGCGAGGAAGATGACTCCTGTCGATCGACACGGAGGCCTTGGTCGAAATGCAGTCGATCGAACATCCTATCGATTGACAGGATGTATTTCGATCGACATTACTGTTGACGAGGAAGATCTGTCGAGCATTTTTGTCGGTCGACATGATTTATTTCGATTGATAGGGATGCCAACCGAGGGAGCTATGCGACACACTCTTGTCGATTGACAAGAGGTGTGTGGACCGACAGGTGTTAGACAGAGGGGGCATATCGAGCTACTCCTGTCGATCGATAGAGTTATGTCGACAAGGGTTGTGTCGACCGACACAGATCCCTGTCGGTCGACACATAGCTCTTACATGGGCAAACTTAATCTCTTATCCCGATCCTAGTTCCTTTTGAGATTCGATTTATTATGATTAAGATATTATTGTCCTAGATCATCCATACTGATTCGGATATCCTTCTTTGCTTGTAGGAGATTGAAGCAGGAAGAATAAGCTCAAACTAGCAAGAAAGCATCTAGCCTTTAAGTCAAAAACAAGGTGGGAAACTATTTCTGTACAAAATCAAATGCGTGGTTTTTCTTTTAAAAACGTGTAAACTGCTTTGTTTTATTTTGAGAATTGCTATGCATGTTTTGTGCTATTATATCTGTCCTCTGTTGAATGCTAACAACAGAGAGGTATTAATAAGACAAGAACCATGTACTATTTGTGCATGCGCTACTCTTATTAACTGTGAAGGTTAGCTACCTTAATATGCAAGTTTGGGTGAAATGGTGGTGACCTTAAACCCTGAAAGGAATTATAAAGGGTGAAATGGTGGTGACCTTAAACCCTGTGAGAAAGTGATTGATTAATAAATACGATCGGATCTCGAAGTGTGTTCCGAGATTAGTGCACTTAGATGATAGTGAGTTGAATGTTAAATCATTCCTAACTAATCATCGTAACTCATAAGTGGGCCAGCTTCCAGTTACAAAAATGATAACATATATAATTGATGGGTTTTGTATACTGAAAGCATTTATCATAATGAGTATACAATGGTTTATTTCTCCTATCTGTTAACAATCGTACATGTATGAACAATGGTATCCTCTTATCTCACCGATAGGGACGATCATACGGCGTGTTGTAGATCGTAAAAGACAGTATGATCACTTGACCTAGTGAGACATAAACCTGATCACAACCGAGACAGCGTATGAGGATACGTCTGTCCGGATGGCAGCGGCATTGTCAGAATAAGTACTGTCTTGGTTACTTGACATGCTGGTACGCAGAGGTGGCGTATTGATGGACTGCAGTGAGATGTATTCGTCTGTCTGACATCAGCAAATACAAGATCTCGTTATATAGATTGAATCCAAACCCTAACGAAGGTTCAGGGGTTTGCACGGGTTGACTGTTGCTTTGACATGCCATGGTGGAGAGCCTAAGTAACGTGCTCGTATATCCGCATATTGGGTAACAGCAGTTCGTGTAGTACCGCCTGAGACTGGGTTTAGGTAACCATATCCGAGTAATAGGATGGGGACATTCCCTGAGCAGCTCAATAACATTCATCGTGGGAAAGTCCTGCAGGCTGATTAAGTTCAAGCACGAGTGATAAGGTTTGAGTGGTACTACTCAGGAATTATAATATATTAATTAATTGTAGTTAGAGCTTGTCAGAGGCTCCGATTAATTAATGGATGTCCAGTAACCTTAAATATGGGGATTCTCAATTAATGCAACCCGTTCTCATAACGTGGTAATAAAGGGGTAGGTTAGTATTAATTCTGTGGTGAAAAATAATTAATATTAATTTATTAATTAATTGTGTCCTGGGTTGTGAACATGAGAATTAATTAATTTATAGGCCCACTTTATTATTTGCATTAGGTCCCAGGTCTGGCCCAACAAGTGTGCTGAATTGAGCCCAGGAGCCCATTAGGGTTTACAACCCTAGGTCTATAAATAGACAGCTCTCTCTCATAAGTTGTAACACAGTTGAAACACGTTAAACCTAGAGAGAGAGAGGGGCACCGTTTTAGGAGAAGGGAAAGGAGGAGAATTTTCGAATTCTGGTCATGCTCAAGCCACAGATCTACGGAGTCCTCACCAGTAGTAGATCTGATCAGCACCGGGACACAAATCTGAAGATCTAATCTGGAGAACAACAGATTTCTTCTTCACTATTTCTTTATTTCGATTTTATCTTAGAAATTAGATTTCTAATTTTTGATTCCGCAGATAAATTCGGATTGCGTGGTTGATTTCAAGTTGGAAATTCAAACGCAAAAGATCGGTTCAGACTCGACGGATTTACGGTAATCTCTCAATCCACAAATCTGTATATTAAGTTCATAGGAGCATGCTAGGGTTTTGTGAATTTAGATTATGTGCAATAACCATAAATCGATCCGGTTCAGTTTGGTTTTGGTGATTCGGTTCACGTAAAAACCCTACAATTGGTATCAGAGCCAGGTTTCTGATTTATGGCTCTGTTGTTCATAATTAAATTCGATATGCATGTATGAATTTATTATTTTGTGGATGTTGGTTTTTGTTCCTCGTGGCAACCCGTTGATTCAGCCCGCGGTGGTTTATCCGTGTAGGGCTGAAATGTTTTTGTAAAATCACGAGAAAATTCGTGATTAGTGTAGATTTGAAAATTGTAATAGAATAGTTGTTCTGTATTTTTTCAAATATATTTGGTCGAGTCGCGGACGAAGAACGAAGACGGAGCCGACGAAGGGCGGTGCACGGCGGCGGCAGGAGGCCGCGCGCGTGAGGGCACGTGAGGGCGTCCATCGCGGGCGGCCGGCAGCGGGGCTGGACGTGGCGGCGGGCGCGCGCGCGTGCGAGCCAGCTGGGCGAGCGCGCGCGGAGGCGGCGGCGGCGGTGGCTGTCGTCGGCTGCTGTCCCTGTCGCGGTGGCTCTTATTTTGATGGTTTGTACAATCCTGTGTAAACCCTAGGGTTTGCAGTAGGGTTAGGGCAAATCATCAGATCACAAAGGCCTAAATCCCAAAAAGATTTGGTGAATCAAGATTTGAAGGCCCTTGAAGATTTGGGAAGATTTGAAAAGATTTGGATTTATCCAAATTAAATTCAAATTCAAATTGTAATAGATAGAATTTATTTTTCTATTTTTGGGGCCACGAGGAATTTTTGTTTGCCTTAATTGTCCTCGTCTGATATGTGATTTATTTATGTGCGCAATTAAGCATGTGTAGATAATAGGAAAAGCATGTTTTATCGCTTTTATTATTTACAGCTTTCAAGCATGCTTATGTGATTAATTTCTTGTTGGATTATATTTTGGGAATTTTGGGGATTGTATTATTACATGCAAAAATTTGGGAAATATAATGACAAAGAAATTATGTGTGCGCATAAAGAAACATTTTAAAAGAAAAATTCTAAGCAGATTTTTTTAATTAAAATCAATAGACCTCCACAAAGCGGTCCTAGGCTGTAAGTGTATCTCTCGTTCTAGTAATCGTCTACGAGTGTAGCTTGCTAGTTCCTAGAGGTGCATGGGTACGGTTGTTGGGATTTCTAGACAAACAATTTAAATCATGTGAATAGTGGGAGGGCTTTGCGTAAACGTCTACGAGTGTAGCTTGCGTAGATCTCTTTCACAAGTATTCTAGGATTGATTTAAATTATAGATAACAAAAGCTTTAAGGGCTGTGCGGTATGGTTACGTGCCATGCTAAACTGTCTCTTTCGGCCGGAGTTAAATTTGTGATTAATTGCTTAGAAGCATCTTAGAATATAATGCAAGAATTTCATCCTTGAGAGATGGCTAGGTCTAAGGTTTTCACTAATTATTAATTTCTAGTGTCAAAAGTATCCTGACATGGTAGTGAAATTAAATGGATTGGGGCTTAAAACCCGCAGTTCTGGTTGAGGGTGACATCGTAAACGTCTACGAGTGTAGCTTGCGGTGGGAACTCTTGGGCAATTAGTGGAAAACATTTGTATTTTATTTATTAAAAGGTTTTCAATGCATTTATTTTCGAAGTTCTACATGTATGTTCTTATTTAAGATTCTTTATTATTTCAGATATGTCTATGTCTACCGTCGATCATATACTTGCTCTCAATCCTCTAACTGGTCCAAACTTCCATGAATGGAGATACTGCATTGAGTATATCATCCTGACTAAACAACACATGTTTGTTCTTACTATGATGCCACTTGCCCCACGTTACCATAAAATCTCTAGACGTGAGAGTACTATGACAGATGGGTGGCATCTAAGGATTTTACTTACAAGTTAATCTCAGATAACCTGTCTAGAGAACTCAAGTTCAAGTACATGGGCTATTGTAGCTCTGTAGCGATCTGGATGGACTTAGTGGCCACGTTTGGTGAAGTGGAACGAACTATCAACTGTGATCTGGTAAAAGACCTGGTCTGTAAGATAATGGTTGATGGCAGTTCGGTGACACTGCATGTGATGATGATGGATAACACCATGAGACGATTCACACGTAGAGGTGGATGTATATCAGATCGGGCTAAGATTGATATAATCCTGAACTCCTTACCACTTTCATTCTATGACTTCAAGATGGATGTAGCTAAGAGAAGTGAGTACTCCTTCAAAGAGTTGCTCACTGATCTTATAGCAGGACAGTCCTTCGTACTTTCATGGGAGTCTGAGTTATCAGATCTTGAGCACAGCTTGGGCACATTGAAAGATGTGGTTCATACTGTGTGCAAGAATATGATTGATCGCAAATCACGTGAGAGGAGGTCAAATGAAATGAAGAGGGTTGGTGTCACTTCAAGTAAGAGCGCATGCGGAAGCAAGGGACAAGGTACGTCATTTGTATTTGTAACGAAAACATGTTTAGCATCGGTTTCTACTCATTCGTGGGTAGTGGATATTGGAGCTACTGATCATGTTTGTTACATTATGCAGGGGTTCACACCGAGGAGGGTGCTGAAGAATGACGAGGTTACCATCTCGATGGGGAACACAACACAAGTGAGTGCAACTGCCATTGGAGATTTCACCTTGTACTTTGATGATTCTGTTTTAACTTTGAGAGACGTTTTGTACGTGCCGGATTTTCGGCGAAACCTTATTTCAGTTTCCAAACTTTATGTTGATGGATATTCAGTTATTTTTTATAGTGGTGTTTCTATCATTGGTAATAACGGTGTTATCTGTCGTGGAATGCTGAATAATTCTCTCTATGTTGTTAACTGTAATCATAAGTCTTTCGCAAGTATTGCATGTAATTCATCCGTAATTGATAACCCTAGAAAGAGAAAACTTACTTCTTCTGATGAGGATCTTACATATCTCTGTCACTTGAGACTGGGTCACATCAGCTTGAAGCGGATTCAAAGACTTGCAGATGACGGTACATTGGACCTAGTTCGGGCTGTACCTTATCAAGTCTCGAATCCTGCATCGAGGGCAAGATGTCAACTAGGCCTTTCAAGGCTAGTCAGTCTCGAGCAGAGGAAGTGTTGTAATTGATCCATTCTAACTTATGTGGACCGATGTCCACGCAGGCTCGTGGAGGGTATGAGCACTTCGTCACTTTCATTGACGATTACTCAAGGTACGGATACGTTTACCTGCTTCGCTACAAGTCTGAATGCTTTGAGAAATTCAAAGAGTTCAAGGCTGAGGTAGAAGAGAAGGTCGGGAAAACTATCAAGTCGCTGCGATCTGACCGCGGTGGCGAATACCTCAGTAACGAGTTCCTGCAACATTTGTCAGAAAATAGGATTACATCCCAGTGGACTGCACCGGGTACTCCCCAGCAAAACGGTGTAGCTGAAAGAAGAAATAGGACTCTTCTAGAGATGGTAAGATCAATGATGAGTTATGCAAACTTACCAATTTCGTTTTGGGGCTACGCATTGGAGACAACAGCTTACGTGCTTAATTTTGTGCCTTCTAAATCAGTTCCTAAGACGCCTTCTGAGCTCTTCCTTGGTCGCAAACCTAGTTTGTGCAAGTTTAGAGTATGGGGCTGTCTGGCACACGTACTGTCGAAGGAACCTGATAAGTTAGAAAGCAGGTCAAAAGTAATGTTGTTCATAGGGTATCCCAGACAAACGAAAGGTAGTTACTTTTACTGTCCTGAGAGTCAAAGAGTTGTTGTTAGCACCAACGCTAGATTCTTGGAGGACGAGTATGTGAGTAATCACAGGTCAAGGAGTGATATCGTTCTTCAAGAAATTGAGAACGAGAATGTAATTCCAAGGGAAGGAGAACGTGTAGATGTGGGTGCTCCTGTGAGAGGTACAACACCACAGACACGTTCTTCAGTGCAAGGTGCAGGATCACAAGTCACTGCACCTACTACTGACACGGCACCGATGCCTCGTCGTAGTGGGAGAGTCATTTTCCAGCTGGAAAGGTACATGTTCGTGGGTGAGTCTTCAGACTTGAGCCCGGAAGACGGACATGAAGACTCTGATCCACTGACTTACGAAGAGGCAGTGCAGGACAAGGATGTTGCCAAATGGCGTGTCGCCATGGATTCTAAAATTGAATCCATGACTGCCATGGATGTATACCAGAAAACTGATTTGCCGGATGGCTTTAGGGCCATAGGGTGCAAATGGGTATACCAGAGAAAGAAAGGGGCGGATGGAAAGATCACGGCTTTTAAAGCCAGGCTGGTGGCAAATGGTTATAGTCAGAAAGAGGGCATTGCCTATGACGAAAACTTTTCACCCGTAGCCATGCTCAAATCCATCCGGATACTCCTTGCCATAGCTACGCATATGGACCTCGAGATCTGGTAGATGGATGTCAAAACCGCTTTTCTAAACGGTTACCTTGAAGAAGGTAGGGACATCTATATGCAGCAACCCGAGGGTTACATAAGCAAAGGAGAAGAACATCTTGTCTGGAAGCTTAGGAAGTCCTTGTATGGACTTAAGCAAGCTTCAAGGTCGTGGAACTTACATTTCAACGATGTGATTAAATCCTATGGATTTGCACAGTTGGAAAACGAAAGTTGTGTTTACCAACTTTGTGTCAGTGGGAGCGTGGTCTTCCTTGTACTTTACGTTGATGACATACTCCTATTTGGAAACAACGAGGGAGTGATGTCGGAAATCAAAACTTGGTATCCGAACAGTTCCAAATGAAGGATCTGGGAGAAGCTGGCTACATTCTTGGTATTAAGGTCTTACGAGATCGTAAGAGAAGAATGTTGAGCTTATCCCAGGCATCCTATGTGGACACTGTGATAGCCCGGTTCAGCAAGCAACTCGCCAAGAAAGGCTTGCTACCTTTCAGACATGGCGTTCGTCTTTCTAGTGGGTAGTGTCCTCAGACACAGCAGGAGAAAGACGAGATGAGTCTTGTACCATACGCTTCGGCGGTGGGTAGCCTCATGTATGCGATGCTGTGTACCAGGCCAGATATCTATTATGCCGTTGGCATGGTAGCAAGATATCAGTCTAACCCTGGAGAGGCACACTGGACTGCTGTAAAGCACATCCTCAAGTATTTGAAAAGAACTAGGAATTTCTGCCTAGTTTATCAAAGTGAGGATTTGTGCCCTGTGGGTTATACAGACTCGGATATCCAAGGAGACCAGGATGAGAAGAAATCGGCCTCAGGATATGTGTTTACCCTGGGAGGTGGAGCTGTATCTTGGAGGAGCTCAAAGTAGAAATGCATTGCTGACTCCACCATGGAGGCAGAATATGTCGCCGCCTCCGACGCCTTGAAAGAGGGGGTATGGCTCCGGAACTACCTTTTAGAGTTGGGCTTGATCCCGAGTTTGTCGAGGAGCATCACAATTTATTGTGATAACTCTGGTGCAGTGGCAAACTCAAAGGAACCACGGTCTCACAGGGCAAGCAAACACATAGAGAGAAAGTACCATATCATACGAGAAATCGTATCGAGGGGCGATGTGCTGATTAAGAAGATTGACACTATTGACAATCTTGCCGATCCATTTACAAAGAGCTTGCCGCAGAAAGTTTACGAAAGACATATTCTTGAGCTGGGTCTGAGGTGGATGCCGACCACTGATAGTGGTTATAGAGACAGCAGACTAGATAGACGGACTGTATACTCTGTAATAGCTTAGTTATGCTTTGAGTATAAGTGGGAGATTAATGGGTTTTGTATACTGAAAGCATTTATCATAATGAGTATACAACGGTTTATTTCTCCTATCTGTTAACAATCGTGCATGTATGAACAATAGTATCCTCTTGTCTCACCGATAGGGACGATCATACGGCGTGTTGTAGATCACAGAAGACAGTATGATCACTTGACCTAGTGCGACATAAACCTGATCACAGCCAAGACAGCGTATGAGGATACGTCTGTCCGGATGGCTGCGACATTGTCGGAATAAGTAGTCTGTCTTGGTTACTTGACATGCTGGTACGCAGAGGTGGCATATTGATGGACCGCAGTGAGATGTATTCGTCTGTCTGACATCAGCGAATACAAGATCTCGTTATATTGATTTAGTCCAAACCCTAACAAAGGTTCAGAGGTTTGCACGGGTTGACTGTTGCTTTGACTTGCCATGGTGGAGAGCCTAAGTAACGTGCTCGTATATCCGCATCTTGGGTAACAGTAGTTCGTATAGTACCGCCTGAGACTGGGTTTAGGTAACCATATCCGAGTAATAGGATGGGGACATTCCCTGAGGAGCTCAATAACATTCATCGTGTCAAAGTCCTGCAGGCTGATTAAGTTCAGGCACGAGTGATAAGGTTTGAGTGGTACTACTCAGGAATTATAAGATATTAATTAATTGTAGTTAGAGCTTGTCAGAGGCTCCGATTAATTAATGGATGTCCGGTAATCTTAAATATGGGGATTCTCAATTAATGCAACCCGTTCTCATAACGTGGTAATAAAGGGGTAGGTCAGTATTAATTCTGTGGTGAAAAAGAATTAATATTAATTAATTAATTGTGTCCTGGGTTGTGGAGATAGGAATTAATTAATTTATAGGCCCACTTTATTATTTGCATTAGGTCCTAGGTCTGGCCTAACAAGTGTGCTGAATTGAGCCCAGGAGCCCATTAGGGTTCACAACCCTGGGTCTATAAATAGACAACTCTCTCTCATAAGTTGTAACACAGTTGAAACACACTAAACCTAGAGAGAGAGAGGGGCACCGTTTTTGGAGAAGGGAAAGGAGGAGAATTTTTGAATTCTGGTCCTGCTCAAGCCACAGATCTACGGAATCCTCACCAGTAGTAGATCTGATCAGCACCAGGACACAGATCTGAAGATCTAATCTAGAGAACAACAAATTTCTTCTTCCCTATTTCTTTATTTCGATTTTATCTTAGAAATTAGATTTTTAATTTCTGATTCCGCAGATAAATTCGGATTGCGTGGTTGATTTTAAGTTGGAAATTCAAACGCAAAAGATCGGTTCAGACTCGACGGATTTACGGTAATCTCTCAATCCACAAATCTGTATATTAAGTTCATAGGAGCATGCTAGGGTTTTGTGAATTTAGATTATGTGCATTAACCATAAATCGATCCGGTTCAGTTTGGTTTTGGTGATTCGGTTCACGTAAAAACCCTACAATAATAACATGTTTAAATGCTCGCAAAATAAAATGTTTTGGATAGCACGGTTCCTTTCAACAAAACCCCGTGTTATCTGTGTGAGTTGCATAACATATCTCTTATATAATGTATGTTTTTGGGCATGTTTCTAATTGGGTACATTAGTACTCAGCCCCTCGTATTATTTCTAAAATACGCAGGTTGAGCGGCATGGATGGGCGAGCAGGGGTGTAAACAGAGCAGCTGACCTTTGTAAACTTATCGATCCTGAGATATGCATCTTCATATGCATATCTCCGCCACGCATCACACACGCTGCTACACTCTCTGATTTATTCCTTCCCAGTTCTGAACAATGTTTAAAAGCTTTTATTTAAAACTTAAGACTCGAAGTACAATTACTTTTGCTTCTGAATCTCTTCTATATTATTTAAATCTTCCGCTTGTTTATTGATTTGATTAAAGCAATGTTTGACAAAATCTGAAACATCAATGTGACGCGACCTCAAATTGGGAAGGTCAGTTGGGGGCGTTACAGAGGTGGTATCAGAGCGAGAGTTTTTGAAGTTTTAAATGATTTTCAAGTATTTTGAAACTTCGAGTCTTAGAGGTATTTTAAAATTTTAAAGTCGTGTGAAGTATTTGCTCGTGTTTACACCCTACTCCATCCCGCGCCACCTGAGGTACGTTTTAAAAGCTTTAAAGTTTGAGATTTAAAAGTTTCACCTGCTTGCAATTTAAGTACGATTTGAATGTTTTGAAAACATTGTGAACGTTTTGAAAAGTAAATTGAGGAATTGAAGGGATTGGTTTCATGTGAGATATGGAAAGAGTTATTTTGAGTTGAATCGATTTCGTGTTAAGCAGAGTGCTGACATTGATTGTGATGAAGTGGTATGAGGTGTTGAGTTTGAAAAAGTATTTGATTTATGAAAGTTGTAAATTTTTATGAGTTGAGAAAGTTTTGCTATTTCCGAAAAGTTGAAAGTGATTTCTATTCGGCACCCATGAGGTGACCCTTTCTAGAAAGTGTGGGTTAAATGTGAGTTGAATGTGAATTTGAAATTCTTTGCAAGCAGTTAGACTTGGTGTTCTGGCTATAAATGTGCTAGTTGAATTGAGCTGTAGTATGATGTTGTAAGGATGCAATTGACTGATTTGTTGAACTTAGAACTTTGACCCTGTGTTATGAAATTGAAAATTTCTGTGTACTGGAAAATCCAGTAATTTGGGTGAGTGTGCAAAATGCACGAGGTTAGTTGGTGTTAAGTGTGCAGAATGCACAAGGAGCCTGGCAAGTTAGTCGAGACTCGAGTGAGTGTGTCTTTTAGTGCGAGGATCCGTTAGGCCCTCGACATAATGTATTGGAGACCAGTAGTTGTCCCGAGACACAGAGTTGCGTATGTTGACGTTATTTATGACTATGGGACTGATCGTTTGACGTTGTTGTTGTGACAGATGGACCCTAGGAGCGCAGCGTTTCGTTTTAGGAGCTACCCACCATTCGAGGAGGACAATTTGCCTAACACGTTGATGGAGTACTGGAACTTTTGGAGACAGGCGAGAGGACAGGGCATCACAGATGCAGAGGCTATGGAGAGGACCACGGAGCTGATGCCGTCGAGATGGACTAGTCGGACACTGGAGCTAGCCAGAGTCCATCGTAATCAGCGGACAGGTACTCGAGGCAGTTTCCAGACTTTCATGGCCGCGCTCATTCAGGAGGTAGTTCTAGCTGAGGGTGTGTCACCAGCATCTTCGAGGAGCACACAGGCATCAGCGATAGGTGAGGCGCCGCAGTCGAGGCCTAGACCTGCCTCATCTTCCATGGCACAGATGGTAGTACCATCCGAGCACTGGTCTGGAGGATCAGTCGACCCTTACTTCGACCCGGTGGGATCCTCAGGGTATGTTAACTACCAGTCGGCATTGCAGCAGTCTTCACCGCAGTGGACTCCAGCTTTACCACCGGCACCATCTATGGCACCGGATGCACCAGTACCCTCACCTACGTCGCATCCGAGGGTACGACCCACGCCGAGCACACCTGCAGCAGCTTATGCGTCACCCCAACTCGGGTTACAACTGGGAGGAGCGTATGATCCTTACGCGTGGTGTGACTTTTCCACAACTTCAGTCCAGTATCCACCGCCGCAGTAGGATCCACCTGCACCATCAGTTCAGCAGCCGCCATAGGATATTGAGGGGCCCAGCGGGGCCAATCCGGTACATGATTATGGATGGGATAGTGCCGAGATGTGGCCGAGACCCACAGCTAGCGGATACGAGGATATGTTTGGAGGCTATGGGACTACTTATCGCTATGGGATGAGACAGGCGCCGATCTGTCTATCCAGTGACACCGAGAGCAGCTGAGGCAGGAGGATAGCAACTCGGGACAGGGGTAAGATGCCGATGAAGATGGAGGATGATGAGGAGGAGGAGGATCCGTCCGAGGGATCCGAGTGAGAGTTGTACGGATTCGATATTGGTTGCCTATTATTTGGATTTGGACATTTTACTAATGCTTTGTTGTACCCTATTTATGATTAAGCTCCGGAAGAAGAGACTGAGATTGAGTTGTTATTGAACCATGCTATTCTTAGTATTGTAATTTCTGTTGTATTGGATTTGTAGCATGAGAGATTTGCTTGGATATTTAACGATTATTGTTGGAAACTTCTTGAATTCTGAATATTGGTGTTGGATGTTTAAAAGTTTTGAATGAGTATTAGATTGGTGGTATGGTTCCAGGATATAATGAATGTAATGTGTGAGGATATTATGGAATTACTAAATAAGTATTGTTTTGCAGTGAAAAGTAATGGAATTCCTTGATCAAGGAAGAAGAATAGGACGTGGCTGAGGCAGAAGCCGTGGACGAGGCCGAGGCAGAGGCCAGAGGGGCAGAGGTCGTGGGAGAGCTAACCCACAACCTGAATACGAAAATCCAAACTGGGAGGAGGTACCCATCAATCAAGACTATGAGGAGTACGAGATCATATCATACGAAGAAGGCCCAGCTGACCAACATGGTCAATTTCCACCGCCACATGGGAACACTTCTGAAATTTCTTCGGTAAAGTGGGTAGAGACCTTCCGGAAACAGTAGCCTCCCACTTTTGATGGGACAGGAGGCCCAGCAGCTGCAGAAGACTGGGTAAGGGAGCTTGAGAAGATTTTCAAGCACATGCGGTGCTCAGAGGAAGAGAAGATCAACTGCATGTCCTACCAACTGAAAGGGAAAGCAGACAGATGGTGGGAGACTTATGTGAAGTTTGTTGCACCAGCAGAGAGGGACCATCTGAGCTGGGAGAGATTTAAGTAGGCCTTATTTGAGAAGTACGTT
Organism: Plectranthus barbatus; assembly: GCA_026898455.1. NCBI lineage: Eukaryota > Viridiplantae > Streptophyta > Magnoliopsida > Lamiales > Lamiaceae > Plectranthus > Plectranthus barbatus. Next base: position 20,882 of record JAPKLW010001876.1, on the reverse strand, counting down.
CCGAAGAAATATCGGAAGGAGAAGGCCGTGGAATTCTTCCTGTTCGAACAAGGAAAGCTGACGGTAGAGGAGTATGACACCAAGTTTGGTGAGCTACTCCAGATGGCGCCGCATCTGGCGGACACGCCACAAAAGATGGCGGAAAAGTTCAGAGATGGTCTGAGTGAGGAAATCCGCACGCAGCTAGCGACCATGAAGGGGCTAAGCTATCAAGAGCTGCTGAGCAATGCTTTGGACATTGAGGCGTCCAAGAACATGAAGAGACTGCCGGAGTGGGGAGCACAAGAGGCACAGGCCCCAGCTCCGACTCAGCAACGGAAGTGGGAGGAACCGCCAAGGCATTTCGTGCAAGGGCAAGGCAGCCAGAAATGCCAGGACCAGGGCAGACATCAGAATTTCCAGGGGAGGTACGACAATCAGAATTTTCAGAGGAACAACCCCCAACCATTTCCGAGGCGTGACCAGAGGGATATGGGTCCGCAGAACTGTCTGAGATGCGGGAAGAGACATCCGGGGGATTGCCGACGGGGAGAGGTAAGATGTTTTAACAGCAATGGTCTAGGGCACTTTGCTTATCAGTGTGCCACACCCCAAGCAAGAGGAGGAAAAGGGCACTTTGCTCATCAGTGTGCCACACCCCAAGCAAGAGGATGAAATCGCCAAAATTTCCAAAGGCCGGCAAATCAGCAGCTGAGGGCTATCAGAGGACATCGCCAGCCATGGAGAGGCAATGTGGGAAATCGAGGAGGAGGCAGACAGGGCTATCAGGCTCCACCCCAAAACCAGAAGGGAATTCAGCAGGGTGGTGATGGACAGCAGAGGAGAGCCCGAGCCTATGCTATGGATGGCAACCAAGATGATGGAAATCTGGCAGGTATGGGATGTGTTAATAATATACCTGTTATGGTATTATTCGATACGGGAGCATTGCATACTTTCATATCATCTGCATGTGTTGAGGCACTAGAACTTAAGGTAGAAAAGAATAGTCATGACTTGAACATAGCAATACCTTCAGGAGAAACCACTATTTCCTACTTTAGTGTGCCGAGACTTGAGAATCAAGCTTGACGAGAATGATATTCACGTAGCAGAGTTGAATATACTGGACATTCATGATGTAGATATAATCTTAGGAATGGATTGGTTAACAGAAAACAAGGCGACCATATTGTGTAGTGAGAGGAGAGTGATCATTCCACAACATAGGAATGAGGAGACGTTTGTGCATGGATTCAGAAGGAGACAGAGAGTACCAGTGATTTCAGCGATTCAGGCAAAGAAGTTGTTGCGTAAGGCAGGGAATCAAGCCTTCTTGGTATATTTGGAAGGAGAAGAGAAACCAGAACTAACGGTGCAAGATGTGCCGATTGTAAGAGAATTCGAGGATGTCTTTCCGAAGGAACTACCAGGGTTACCACCAGATAGACAAGTGGAGTTCACCATTGACTTGGAACCGGGTGCGGCACCGATTTCTAAAGCACCGTACCGCATGGCCCCGAAGGAGTTACAAGAATTGAAAGTCCAACTTCAAAAACTGTTGGATATGGGGTATATTAGGCCGAGCGTGTCACCATGGGGTGCGCCGGTTCTATTTGTAAAGAAGGACAAATCGATGCGTATGTGCATTGATTATAGAGAGCTGAATAAACTGACACTGAAGAACAGATACCCTCTACCAAGGATCGATGATCTATTCGATCAGCTCAAAGGAGCAAAGGTATTCTCTAAGATTGACCTGCGATCGGGGTATCACCAGTTGAAGATCAAGAAAGAAGATATTCCTAAGACAACATTCAGAGCTAGATACGGTCACTACAAGTTCGTAGTAATGCCGTTTGGACTCACGAATGCACCTGCAGTGTTCATGGATTTGATGAATTGAGTATTTCATCCACACCTCGACAACTTCATGTTGGTATTCATTGACAACATATTGATATACTCGAAGAGTGAAGTGGAGCATGAACAACATTTGAGGACAGTGTTACAGACCTTGAGGGACGAGAAACTGTATGCCAAATTCAGCAAGTGTGAATTTTGGCTAAGAGAAGTGACATTCTTGGGTCACATTATTTCGGCAGACGGAATCAAGGTAAATCCAGCCAAGATCCAGACAGTGATGGACTGGAAGTCACTAACTACGCCGAACGAGATTCGTAGTTTTCTGGGTTTAGCCGGTTATTACCGAATATTCATTGAGGGCTTCTCAAAGATTGCGAAGCCAATGACCCAGTTACTACAGAAGGGCGTGAAGTTTGTATGGTTTGAGGAATGTGAGGAGAGCTTCCAGAAATTGAAGCAACTTTTAACAACTGCGCCAGTCTTAGCAGTGCCTGAATCAGGGAAGAACTTTGAAGTTTACACTGATGCTTCGAAGAATGGGCTAGGTTGTGTATTGATGCAAGATGGTAAGGTGATAGCCTATGCATCAAGGCAGTTAAGACCGCATGAGGTAAATTACCCAACTCATGACTTGGAGTTAGCAGCTGTAATCCATGCGTTAAAAATATGGAGACACTATCTCTATGGAGTGAAGTGTGCCATATTCACGGATCACAAGAGTTTGAAGTACTTCTTCGAACAAAAGAACTTGAATATGAGACAGAGGAGATGGTTAGAACTTGTGAATGATTACGACCTAACAATAAACTATCACCCAGGCAAGGCCAATTCAGTGGTAGATGCCTTGAGCAGGAAAGGAGAAGCTCAACTAGTCTGCTTGCTTACAAGAGAAAGCAGACTAATCTGGGAGTTCGAAAAGCTCAGTCTAGAGGTGATATCGCCTTCAGAGATGAAGAGGTGTGATCTAGCAATTTTAACAGTAGTGTCGGATTTGAGAGAGAAAATCATTGAGGCACAAAAGGGAGACGCTGAGATTGAGAAGTGGCGTCGAAAGCTGGAGGTCAAATCAGTGGGAGAGTATCGGGAAGCACCTGACAGTGCACTGTTGTTCCGAGATAGAATTTTAGTGCCGAGCAACGAAGAGTTGAGGAATGAGATTTTGAGTGAGGCTCATGATACGCCGTATACCGCTCACCCAAGAAGTACAAAAATGTATCGAGATTTGAAAACCAAGTACTGGTGGGATGGAATGAAGAAGGATGTGGCCTTATACGTGGAAAAATGCTTAGTTTGTCAACAAGTTAAGGCGTTACATCAACGGCCATATGGAAAGTTGCAACTGTTAGACATCCTTGAGTGGAAATGGGAACATATCACCATGGACTTTGTGGCAGGATTGCCGAGGTCACAAAAAGGAAACACAGTGATATGGGTCGTAGTGGATCGTTTGACGAAAAGCGCTCACTTTTTACCGATTAAGGTAAACTATGGATCAGACAAGTTGGCTCAAATTTATGTCCAAGAGATAGTAAGACTGCATGGGGTGCCAAAATCTATTACGTCTGATAGAGATGCGAAGTTCACATCTCGATTTTGGATGAGCTTACAACAGGATCTAGGGACTCGCCTGAATTTTAGTACATCATTTCGCCCTCAATCAGACGGGCAATCAGAAAGAACAATCCAAACTCTCCAGGATATGCTGAGGACAGTAGTCCTAGACTGAGGAAGCAGTTGGGAGCCGATTTTGCCTCTGATTGAGTTTGCTTATAATAACAGTTATCGGGCAACAACCGGAATGGCTCCCTATGAGGCCTTGTACGGAAGGAAATGTCGTTCGCCTCAATATTGGGATGAGGTAGGAGAACGAAGAGTTATTGGGCCGGATGCGGTAAGCGAGATGATTGAAATATTCCAGCAGATCAGAGGAAGAATCAAGGAAGCACAGAGTAGGTAGAAGTCCTATGTCGACTCTAGAAGGGCAGAATTGTGTTTCGAGGTGGGGGATAAGGTATTCCTCAAAGTTTCGCCTTCCAGAGGAATAGTGCATTTTGGAGTCAAAGGTAAACTGAGACCGCGCTATGTGGGACCGTATGAGGTCTTAGAGAGCATTGGTCCAGTGGCGTACAGACTAGCACTACCTCCGAGTATGGGAAATATCTATAACGTATTCCATGTGTCTCAGCTGAGGAGGTACGTCTATGATCCTAGACATGTGATACGCCAGGAGGAAATAATGTTGAGTCTGGATTTGCAGTATGAGGAACGACCGAAAGCTATTCTAGATCGTAAGACTCAAGAGCTCAGAAATAAGTCAATTCCACTCGTAAAGGTACTTTGGAGTCACCATGGGTGTGAAGAAGCAACCTGGGAGCTGGAAGACAAGATGAAGGAGATATAACCCGAGCTTTTCGAAGAATTTTAATTTTCATGACGAAAATTTTATAAGGGTGAGGGGATGTAACACCCCAAGCTTAATTAAGCTTGTAATGCTAGATTTATTTAATAAAGTGAATTTCTGTAATTCTAGAGTATTTGAAATTGTATAAATTTTGATTTGGATAATTCAATCTTGATATCGAGCTGGTTATATTATTAATTTTGAGGAAATTATCAAGATTTATTTGAAACCGAGAAGGATTATTCACGAATTATATTAATTTTATAAAATGGAACTTATCATATTACTTTGGTGAACTAATATGATATTGAGGGAATGGTTATCATATTGATACATGTATATTTATGTATATGTGTATAATTATGATTATGGTGTATGAGGAGGATTAGTACAACATATATATAGGAGAAAAACATACCATATACACTTTTCATCTCATAACATAAGCTAAGAGAGAGAGACAGTAGGAGAGCTGCCCATTTTCAAACAAACACGTCACCTTTCCGGCAAGTTTCCGGCCGACTCTGGCCACCCCAGACCAAGCGGCCACCACCACCGTAAAGCTCTTCCTCCGAGCTTCGTTTTGAGATAAAGTGGGTTCCGAGAGGACGAGAAACGAAGGAGATATCTTAGAGAGAAGTTGAGGTGGGTTCATATATTCAAATTCGAGTTTAATTGTTGAATCTTGTTTAATCGAACTCGAATCCATGTTTTGATGATGTAGAAGTGTTTCCCGTCGTGTGAGGAGTGTTCCGACAGTCTGAGACGAGTAATTGGTCGCCGGAAAAGCCGCTGCCGCCGTCAACCTTGAGAACTCCGGTGAGCTCTCGTTCTTTCCCTCGTTCCTTGTATATTTTGGTGTTGGTTGGTATATTTGTGTCCCTTGTGGCTTGGGGAATCGGAATATAGCATTGCATGTACGATCGGAATTGAATCCGGCGAGTTACCGGAGGTTGCAGGTTCAGCCGTGAAGAACCTGCGAGGAAGATGACTCCTGTCGATCGACAGGAATGCTGTCGATCGACACGGAGGCCTTAGTCAAAATGCAATCGATCGAACATCCTATCGATCGACAGGATGTATTTTGATCGACATTACTGTTGACGAGAAAGATCTATCGAGCATTTTTGTCTGTCGTTAGGATTTGTTTTGACCGACATGGATGCCAACCAAGGGAGCTATGCGACACACTCTTGTCGATCGACAAGAGGTGTGTCGACCGACAGGTGTTAGACAGAGGGGGCATATCGAGCTACTCCTGTCGATCGACAGATTTATGTCAATAGAGTTATGTCGACAAGGGTTGTGTCGACCGACACAGATCCCTGTCGGTCGACACAGAGCTCTTACATGGGCAAACTTAATCTCTTATCCCAATCCTAGTTCCTTTTAAGATTCGATTTATTATGATTAAGATATTATTGTCCTAGATCATCCATACTGATTCGGATATCCTTATTTGCTTGTAGGAGATTGAAGCAGGAAGAATAAGCGCAAACTAGCAAGAAAGCATCTAGCCTTTAAGTCAAAAACAAGGTGGGAAACTATTTCAGTACAAAATCAAATGCGTGGTTTTTCTTTTAAAAACGTGTAAACTGCTTTGTTTTAAATTTAGAATTGCTATGCATGTTTTGTGCTATTATATCTGTCCTCTGTTGAATGCTAACAACAGAGAGGTATTAATAAGACAAGAACCATGTACTATTTGTGCTTGCGCTACTCTTATTAACTGTGAAGGTTAGCTACCTTAATATGCAAGTTTGGGTGAAATGGTGGTGACCTTAAACCCTGAAAGGAATTATAAATGGTGAAATGGTGGTGACCTTAAACCCTGTGAGAAAGTGATTGATTAATAAATATGATCGGATCTCGAAGTGTGTTCCGAGATTAGTGCACTTAGATGATAGTGAGTTGAATGTTAAATCATTCCTAACTAATCATCGTAACTCGGAAGTGGGCCAGCTTCCAGTTACAAAAATGATAACAGATATAATAACATGTTTAAATGCACGCAAAATAAAATGTTTTGGATAACACGGTTCCTTTCTACTAAACCCCGTGTTATCTGTGTGAGTTGCATAGCATATCTCTTATATAATGTATGTTTTCGGGCATGTTTCTCATTGGGTACATTAGTACTCAACCCCTTGTATTATTTCTAAAATACGCAGGTTGAGCGGCATGGATGGGCGAGCAGGGGTGTAAACAGAGCAGCTGATCTTTGTAAACTTATAGATCCTGAGATATGCATCTTCATATGCATATCTCCGCCACGCATCACACACGCTGCTACACTCTCTGATTTATTCCTTCCCAGTTCTAAACAACGTTTAAAAGCTTTTATTTAAAACTTAAGACTCGAAGTACGATTACTTTTGCTTCTGAATCACTTCTATATTATTTAAATCTTCCGCTTGTTTATTGATTTGATTAAAGCAATGTTTGACAAAATCTGAAACATCAATGTGACGCGACCCTAAATTGGGAAGGTCAGTTGGGGGCGTTACACCACTCTTACTGACCTGACCTATCAGGAGTATCTAAGGAAGGCTCTCGACGTTGAAGCGTCGAAGAACAAGAAAAAATTTAAGAGCCTCAGTCATCATCTCCCGCACCAAAAAGGAAATGGGAAGATAACCATCGACCCCAGTACCAAGGATCAGGAAGCCACAAGCGCCAAGACTAAGGCAACTACCAGAATAACCAGAAGCGCAATTTCAACCAATCATACAAAAGGTACGATGTGTCAGTAATTCCCAAAAATGAACAGAGAGATATGTGCACTCAGACATGTAATGGGTGTGGAGGAAAATACACTGGAGGATGCCAGATGGGAGCAGGCAAGTGTTTTAACTATGGGGGCTTGGGACATTACGCCAAGCAATGTCCTTCCCGATCTAGAGTGGGAAGCAGACAAAATAACTAGCAGCCGCCGAATTAACAGTTGAAAGCGATTCGAGGAGAGCGCCAACCCTGGAGGGGAGCTACTGGGAACCGCCGGGGAGGTAGATAAGACAGAAAATCCACGCTACGACGCCAGGAGAAAATCAGCCAGAAGGGAACCAACAGCTAAGTAGGGCCAGAGCGTAAGCTCTTGAGGGAAATCGAGATGAATGTAACCTAGCAAGAATGGGAGTTATTAATAATATACCTGTCATGGTTTTGTTCGAAACTGGAGCATCGCCTACATTCATATCATCCGCATGTGTTGAAGTAGTAGAACTTAAAGTAGAAAAGAGTAGGCAGAATCTGAACGTAAATATGCCTTCAGGAGTAACAACTACAACTACCCTAATATGCCGTAATTTGAGAATCAAATTGAATGATCATGAGATTTTGGTAGCAGAGTTGAATGTCATGGATATGCACGATATGGACGAGATTTTAGGTATGGATTGATTGTCTGAAAATAACGCAACAATATTATGTTGTGAGAGGAATGTCGTTATTCCACAATCAGGAAATGAAGAATCATGTGTCTAGGATTCAGAAGAAACCAGAGAGTGCCGGTTATTTCAGCACTTTAGGCTTCGAAGTTATTGCACAAGGCCAAGAATCAAGCTTTCTGGGTAGACCTAGAAGGAGAGAAGAAGCCAGATTTGATAATTCAAAATGTGCCAATAGTAATGGAATTCGAAGACGTATTTCCAGAAGAATTGTCTGGATTACCACCAGACATGAAAGTAGAATTTATAATAGATTTGGAACCGGGAGCAACTCCGATTTCCAAAGCACCCTATTGTATGACACTGAAAGAATTGCAAGAGCTAAAGGTGCAACTCCAAGAGGTTCTAGACATAGGTTTCATCAGACCAAGTGTTTCACCTTGGGGAGCCCCTATCTTGTTCGTTAAGAAGAAGGACACATTGATGAGGATGTGCATCGATTACCGTAAGCTGAATAAATTGACTTTGAAAAATAGATATCCTTTGCCTAGGATCGACGATCTGTTCGATCAGCTTAAAGGAGCAAGTTTATTCTCAAAGATAGATCTTCGGTCAGGGTATCATCAGTTGAAGATTCGAAAATAAGATAATCTGAAGACAACTTTCAGGATGAGGTACGACTACTATGAGTTTGTGTTTATGCCGTTTGGACTTACCAATGCTCCAACGGTATTCATGGATTTGATTAATAGAGTATTTCATCCATATCTCGATTATTTTTTCTTGGTATTTATCGACGATATACTCATCTACTCGAAGTGTGAAGGGAAACATGAGCAGCACTTGAGGACGGTGCTACAGACGCTTAGGGATAAGAAGCTATATACCAAATTCAGTAAGTGCAAATTTTGGCTAAAGGAAGTGACATTCTTAGGTCACATCGTGTCAGCGGAAGGAATCAAGGTGGATCCCGCAAAGATTCAGACGGTAACTGAGTGGTAGTCACCCACCACACCAAACGAGATATGAAGTTTTTTTGAATTAGCTGGATACTACAGGAGGTTCATTGAAGGTTTCTTGAAAATTGCAAAGCCTACGGCACGATTGTTGCAGAAGGGAACAAAATTTGAATGGACCAAGGAATCTGAAGAAAGCTTTCAGAAAATGAAACAACTCTTGACGACCGCACCAGTTTTGGCAGTTCCCGAAGCAGACAAGAACTATGAGGTGTACACGGATGTGTCCAAGAATGGGTTAGGCTGTGTGTTGATAGGTGATGGAAAGATAATAACCTATGCATTAAGGCAGTTGAGACCACACAAGGAGAACTACCCGACTTATGATCTTGAGCTAGCAGCTGTAGTTCACGCATTGAAGATTTGGAGACACCATCTTTATGGAGTCAAGTGTGCTATATTTACAGATCATAAGAGCTTGAAGTATTTATTCGAGTACAAGAACTTGAACATGAGACAAAGGAGATGGCTCAAGTTGGTCAAAGATTATGACTTGATGATTAATTATCATCCCAACAAAGCAAATTCAGTAGCTGATGCCTTGAGCCGGAAGGGAGCAGCACAGTTGGGATGTTTGCTCACTAGGGAGGACGATTTGATCAGATACTTCGAAAGACTTTGTCTTGAAGTGATATTATCTTCAGAGAGAAGAAGATGTGACGTAGCCGCCTTGAGTATTGTGCCAGATTTAAGGCAGAGAATCATCGAGGCACAAAGAAAGGACGACGAACTTGAGAAGTTACGTCAGAAGATCAGAATAATGAAGACATGCGACTACATGGAGGCACCAGATAATGCATTAATGTATAGAGACAGAATATATGTGCCGAACAACGAGGAGTTGAGAAATTAGATTTTGAGTGAAGCTCATGACACGCCGTATACCGCACACCCCGGAAGCATGAAGATGTATCAGGATTTGAAGACCACATATTGCTGGGGCGGTATGAAGAACGATGTAGCCTTATATGTGGAGAATTTTTTGGCATGTCAGCAGGTTAAGGCTTTACATCAACGACCATATGGGAAGCTACAATCGTTAGATATTCCATAATGGAAATGGGAACATATTGCTATGGATTTTGTCACAGGGTTGCCAAGATCACAAAAGGGAAATACAACAATATGGGTCATCGTAGATCGTCTAACGAAGAGTGCTAATTTCTTACCGATTCGAACCACCTATGGATCGGATAAGTTAGCACAACTATATGTCAGGGAGATCGTCAGATTGCTTGGAGTGCCAGTAACCATCACGTCTCACAGAGATTCAAAGTTTACCTCTCAATTCTGGATGAGTTTACAGGAAGAATTAAGAATGTGTCTGAACTTCAGTACGACGTTTCACCTACAGACAGATGGTCAGTCTGAGAGGACTATCCAAACTCTTGAGGACATGTTGCAAACAATTGTTCTAGATCGAGGAGGAAATTGAGAACTGATTTTACCACTGATTGAGTTTGCCTACAATAACAATTATCAGACGACAATAGGAATGGCTCCATATGAGGCATTGTATAGAAGAAAGTTTCGATCACCACAATACTGTGATGAAGTGGGAGAACAACGAGTTCTCGGGCATGAAGCTATTAGTGAGATGATTGAAGTCGTTCGCCAGTTACGAAACATAATTAAAGAGGCTCAGAGTAGACATAAATCTTATGCTGATTTGAGAAGAGTTGAGCTACAATTCAAAGTTGGCGACAATGTATTTTTGAAGGTCTCACCTTCAAAGGGCATTATAAGATTTGGAGTTAGGGGAAACTACGACCGCGTTTTGTAGGATCCTATGAGAATTTGGAACTGATAGGCCCAGTGGCTTATCGTTTGGCATACCACCGAATATGGATGTGCACAATGTGTTTCACGTATCGCAACTGAGGAAGTATATTTACGATCCTAAACACGTGATTCGTCAGGAGGAGATTGCTTTAAATTCCGATTTGCATTATGAGGGAAGACCAGAAGCAATCTTGGACCGGAAGACCTAAGAATTGAGAAACAAGTCTATCTCTCTTGTCAAGGTTTTGTGGAGTCATCACGGGCAAGAGGAAGCCACATGGGAGTTGAAAGATAAGATGATGGATAAGTACCCCGAGCTTCTGAAGCACTTTAGCAAATTTCGGGATGAAATTTTTGTAAGGTGGGGTGATTGTAATATCTCAGATTTAATTAAGCTATTTAACTCTTAATTAATTAATTAATTAAAAATTTATATTTTGCAATTATATTATATTGTTTTTAGAATCAAGAAATGACACCCGATGTAACACGAGGGTCAGTTTTTAACATACAATATACCAATGAGTTTGTTTCGAGAAAACCTAAGTGAACATGTAGTCATATTTTCCATAAAAAGATCGAGTGCAGCAGATTATTATTTCAATACAATAATATCTCATGTAAATTCACAACTTGTGCTCGGAAGGTCCATTTCTTAAACCGAGCTAGGGAATGCTTTGAAATAAAAAATGAAAGGATACAAAACGATCGGTATAATTTCCTAGGACCCGAGGAGTGAGTTATAATTTATTGAATTTAGAGAAATTGAGCGATATTTATATCTCCAAAAATTTAGAAAATTATATGAACGAGATGTACTCGTTAAATGGAACAATTCCATGAAATTGCATGTTTAATGAAACAATGCATTTCGAGTTGGAGATCTGAGAAATTGAATTATCGGAGAGAAATATACACGAGTTGAAGCGGGAGGACTACGCGACGAAGAATTTTCCACGCATCATGATAGGTGGGCGGCTACTATTACTAGCATGAGCGGTGAATTGCAGAGGGAGGCGGTGGAAGTTGTGCATTACACTCCTTTTTGCAAAAAGGAATTATACACAATTTCATTTCCAATTTCACTCCATTACCGCACACCCCTATACGCCTCACACCATCGCTGCTATTTTCCATCCATATTCCGGCCACTTTATGTTCACTGACAGCCAAGCCACCACCACCAGTTTGAAGCTCACATTTCGAGGAAGCTATAGGTCTTGAGAACACACGATTTTGTTGAGAGACGACGAAGATATCCGCGTGTGAAGGTAAGTTGTCGACATTTCGATAATATATGGTGTCGGCTTGAAATTTCTATGAAACAATATTATATTGGAGTTTAGCTTACATATTTGTGTTCCTCGTGTTGTAGGGAACTTGTAGGTGCAAAGAAATTGCAGCTTGGATGCCGCAAAAGTGGTCGCTGCTGCAGAGAAAGAAACTCCGGTGAGTGTTTGACCGCCCAGTTTTCCGACGTGATTTTCATGTTTTTAAATGTAAAAAACATGTTTACGTAATCTTTAGTCAACTAGAAACATGCTAGTATGAATATATGAGTTCGAACATGACTGAAATATAAGGAAATGTAAGTTGCAGAGGTAGCACATCGACGTGTCGAGGAAGATGACGTGCGTCGATCAACACAGCCTGTGTCGATCAACACATAACCTCATCGATCGAGACGCATGTGTCAGTCGATGTGAGCTCGTGTTGATCGATGTTGAGTTTGTTGAGATGCATGAGGTGTCAAGCCATGCCGAGTGTTGAGCGAGACACGCATGTCAATTGACGCCATGCAAGTCGATCGACATGGCTGTGTCGATTGACACACATGCACGTCGGTCGATACAGAGGGACAAAGAGAGATAACATGTTTTTGATGTCCGGTCTTGATCCGAATTGAGTTGTTTTTGATATTTACGCATGATATATGATTAGTAAAGCATGAAATCGAGTATCGAGTTTGATTATTTCGATCAACGTGAAGTTAAATGCATGTTTAAGTGTTCAAAGTTATAAGCGTGACTTGAATTGAGTTGATTAGTTAATCATGGGTTGATTAACTTTAATGATTGAGTTTGATGAAGTAACATGTGAAGAGAATACATGTCGAATAATGGGGGATTCCAATTAGATGTGAAGAGAATACATGTCGAATAATGGGGGATTCCAATTAGATGTCAGTCATAGGTCCTGATTACATCAAGTATTATCAGCGAGGACTGATTGAGATACATAGACAATCCATCCTAATTAAGTACATGTTGTGTCATTATTATGTGAAGGGAAGTCGAAGGGTAAAGTCGTGACAACTCAACTGCACAATTAACGAAAGCATCTGTATTTCTGTAAGCAATAGCAGGTGGGGACTATTTCAGTAAAAGTAAAGTGCTTTTCAAGCTTCATGCTCAGTTTTCAAAATGAGTGTGAAAATGTTTTGTTTTAAATTGATTGCTATGCTTAAAATTGTTTTGTGCTATCATATTTGTACCAATGTCGATGTCTATCGTAAGGGAGTTTATTTAATGAGAATGATCCAGGATTGTGCTGTGCTAATCTTATTAAAAGAAAAGGTAGGGAGCCTTATTTATTTGCGTTTTATGTTCTTTTTGGGCAGTTCAGCTGACATGTTGATAACTTGGGAGGACAAGGTGTTGAAATCGATCGTTGTCTCAAAGTTGTGCGATTCTGAGACAATGTGCACATGTTGATGACAGTGGGTTGAGTGGTTCATCCTTTCCCAGCTGTTCATCGTAACTTGGAAGTGGGTCAGCTTCTAGTTGCACAACGGTAAACAGATATGATAACATAGTAGATAGCTGCAGCGAACTAAAATATTTTAGATAACACGGTCCTTTTCAATAATACCCCGTGTTCATCTGTGTGAGTGGCATAGCATTCATATTTAAAATATATGTTTTCGGGCATATCTCTACTGGGTACTTTAGTACTCAGCCCCTCGTATTGTTTCTAAAATATGCAGGTTAGTGGCAGGGATGGAAGAGCAGTGGTGTAAAGACGAGCACGTGATTTGTAAAGGTTTTTGGAAAGCAGATTCTAAGATATGCATCTTCACATACATATCTCCATCACGTTCTACACCGCTGCACTGAACCTCAGAAAATATTGCTTCCCGTGTTTTGTGAAAAATGAGAAAACTTGTTTAAACTCATTTCTTTTGATGGTTATGAAATGTTATTATTATATTTTGAATGAAATTGATGAATGTTTTTGAATCATTATCTTGTCAATATTTAAAGCCTTCCACTGTTTGTTCTAAAAAAATGTTTGAAAACTATCGACCACGACTGTAGTACGCCCCAAAGATAGGAAGATCAATTGGGGGCGTTACAGATATAGATAAGTAGATATAATTCACAAAATTATAAATTTTGTATTTGCTCAAAATTCTTATTTAAATTTATTATCAGTATTATATAAGTATTTTATAAATTATTCCTAATATTGTTAATCCAAATATAAAGTATGTAATCATATATTGACCAATCCCCGCATGTTAAATGAGAATTAATTTCAACTCTTTGTTTTTATCAATCCAACTGTTAATAAAATGACAAGTCAATTTTATTTTTATTAATTAATTATATACAGAATGTAATTAGATAATTCATATTCATCATTCTCTTTCCTAAACGATCATTTTTCTCATTTTTTGTGTCTCATCATTATTCATATTATCTTCAAAGATTTGTATAAATTTTTAATAATCATAACTCATTCAATCTAAATTATTTATTCACGTATCATATATTAAATTAAAAATGATTTAATTATCTTTCAAATGAAAATCCTTATTGTTTATGTTTGGAATAAGACAATTGTAGTATAAATAATAAAAAAACTATCAATTTTATGTATATATACTTATTAATTATTAACATTACATTTTTACATATGTCATTGCATTATCCTTTATATTTTGTTGCACTATTATTTATATTATGTTGCATTACTTAGTCTTATTTATTACATTATCTATATTCATCAATCAATATTGTTCAATTCTCTTTATTAATGTTACAGTTTCATATTAGTGATAGCATTGTTTAATTTTAGTTATCACATTATATATGTCCATCGACATTAATTATTCGGTTCTCATTATTAATGGTACAATTGTACATATGTTATTGCATTATTCTTTGTAATATGTTAATTCAAACATATGCAATAAGAATTCTGGTTATATGATTATTTTCAATTTGATATATGATACGTGATAAAATAATTTAAATTAAGTGAATTATGATTATTTAAAATTTTAAAAATCTTACCGAATAAAAAATAATGAAATACAAAAACTTGTGTTTCGAAAGAGAGATTATGAAGATTTGGTATATATATATCGTACTTGCAAATTATACTGTCCCTCATTTCAAACTAAGTATATTTCAATCCACCATCTGGCAGGCTGTATATTCAAGTCAACTTTCAATATTTGAGAGTGAGAATGACAAATTTAATAGACAAGCCATTTGTTTTCATTTGGTAATAAATCGTGTACGTGTATGTATGGATGTATAATTTTATGCATGCATATTGTATAATTTGGATGAACATTTTAATCGCTCTAAATCATAATATCCATCTATCATTTCTTCATTTTTTGCTAATAAAATGGTGATAATCTTTAATTATTTTAAATATCATGGATCATAAGTTCAATCTCAAATAATGAAAAATTGAGCCCAAGGAAAAAAAAAAGCTTGAATACAGCAACAAAGATAATGAGATAACGGCGCCCAAGACCGCCTAGGCGCCGATTAATCGGTAGTCGAAGGTCCACCGATCCGATAAACGTAAAATTGTTGAAAAAATTGGTTTGTTCTAATCAGTGCCTAGGCGACGATTAATCGGGCTAGGCGGACTAGGCGGATCGGATCAATCGGGCTAGGCGGCGATTAATCGGCAATTAATCGAAAAAAATCGGTTGGTATAAATTTTAACTACAAATTGAATTTAAAATCTTAATATTAAAAAAATACAAATTAAATTTTTTTTAACATAAAATTAAGGGAAAAGAGTCAGATTAACCCCTTGACTATTGTAGTAGAAACACTTTACACCCTCCATGGCTATTTGGATCAATTAAGCCCTTCAACTATTAAAATTGATCCATTTAAACACTCTAAGTTTTAAAATTCCTGTTATACCCTTATTTAAATAGAGCTTGTGAAAATCTTCAATCTAAAAAATAAAATAAAATATTATAAAATCTGAAAATAAATTTAAATTTTTTAAAAATAAATCTGAAAATAAAAAATTAAAAACGAAAATTGAAATTTACAAGAAAAATTAAGTTGAGATGCTCTAATATACAAATATTTGAATAATGAAATTGAAATAGAAATAATTTTTTTTGTTTTATGATAAGTTTGAAAATAAAAAACCGATTGATTAGGAATAAAATAATAAGTATTTATAAATACGTTAATAAAATATAAAAATATTCAACACAATAAAAAATAATAAATACTTAAAATAAAACCTAAAATTGAAGTAAATAGAAGTAATATAATTTAATAAAAATAATTCTTAAAATAAAAATGAAAATGAAAAAATAAAATCTGAATAAAAAAATCGACATTTGTGAAAGATGCTCTAATAAATGATATATTTAGAATAAACTTGAAATAGAAGATAATTCAATTTAAAAAAAAACAATTATGAATATATAAAACTTAAACTTTGATAAAACCTAAGATTAATTAAAAAAATTAAAGCGTCACGTATAAAAATTTGAATACGATTTTGATGTTATATATTTTTCAAGTTTTTTAAATAAAAACATAAACTTTTACGCTATTTTAAAATATCAATGTGTAAGTTTTTTTTGAAGAATTTTCAGATTTTGAATATATAAACTTTAAATTTTTTATTAAATTTATTTTTAAAAATTATATTTATTCTTACTTCAGGTTTTATTTTTACTTTAATTTTTTATTTTCAGATTTATTTTTAAAAAATTTATATTTATTTTCAGGTTTTATAATATTTTATTTTATTTTTTAGATTGAAGATTTTCACAAGCTCTATTTAAATAAGGGTATAACATGAATCTTAAAATTTAGAGTGCTTAAATGGATCAATTTTAATAGTTGAAGGGCTTAATTGATCCAAATAGTCATGCAGGGTGTAAAGTGTTCCTACTACAATAGTCAAGGGGTTAATCTGACCCTTACCCTAAAATTAAAAGTAAAAGTGTAAAACCTAATTTTAACACTATTCCCAAATCCCAATAAAAATTCACATTCACAAGTCACGACTCACGACTGCTCACGGTCGCACGCCATTCTCCTCCACCCACGGCCACCACCGCTTAGGCGTGCCTGTTGTAGGAATATTTAAACTTTAGTTATGATTTGCTTTTAAGACAACGTTTATTGTAGGTATATATAGACGTCGTTCTTTGCTCTTATTTTAGAATTGATTTGAATTGTGAGGATGTTTGTTTGTTGCAGGAATATTTAAACTTTTGTTAATAATTTGCTTTTATTTTGGATTTTGCTTTTAAATGTGAGAATGTTTGTTGCAGGAATATTAGTTGAGATATATATAAAAGTGTTGAAATCTTACTTGCATTTTAAAAATATAATATGTTGGTAAGATTTTTTATATATTACCTGAGATATATAAAAAAAATAAAATAAAAATAGGTAACCCACCTAGAAACCGTCTAGAACTCGACTAGGCCCCCCTCGGCCGCCCGACTAGCGCCTAGCGATTTTTACAACATTTAGATGCCCAAAACCAAAAGCAATAAATTAAATAATAAATATGTGTATTTTATTGGTGGTTAGGATTTGAGGCAGGGCCGGTCCTGAGGCCGTGCGAGAGGTGCGCCGCACCGGGACCTCGAAATGAGAGGGGTACCATTTTTTAAAAGTACATATATATATATATATAATAGAAATATTATGCAAATATCTTAGTACACATTTAAAAAAAATTAATAAAAAATTAGTTTTTAGCTTAACTAAACAGATTACAAAAAATTATAATTTATATTTATCCTAACACAGATATTTAGTTCAATCTAAATTAAAAAAATTAAACAATATATTAAGATATATTTGTTCAATTATATGAGTATGATGATATCTTTTACTAATTAAAAACAAATATTTACAATCATCGTCACATAATTGACCACAAACATTTCATTCTTCTCAAAAATGAAATGTATGATCATATAAACATTACGGTAGTTAGGTAATTCTTAATTCTTTTTGTTTTTTTATACATATATAATATTTATCTTTGATAAGTTTCGTCAAATTTCACAACTACATGGTTGTAAATTTTTTTGTGCATTGTTCAGAGATGGATGCATGTTATAACTTGGGGTACACTTGTACCCCCAAAATTTTATTTTGTAATTATTAAAGTATATATATTTATCATTATTTATATGTATTATGTATTATTTATTTATATTAATGTACCCTTAATTTAATTTAATTTATGTATTGTATCCCCAATTATAAATTTCTGGATCCGTCACATGCATTGTTGACTAGTTTACTTGTATAGTCTTAAATTCTTACATGTTATTTTGTTTGATTTTTTTTTTAGAATTTAGTTAGTTAATTTAATTTTATTAATTTTCAACCGTTGTTTCATAAATTAAACACTATGCGATATATATCTTTTACACCACTTTAGATATATTGACTTAAAAAGATTGAATAACTTCATACATATGACAGTGCCTGTTACCGTTGTAAAAGTTGGGAGACTTTTTTCAAAATTTAAGTTATTGAAATATTATTTACGATCGGTTATGTCACAAGAAAAATTGAGTGAACTTGCTTTGACACAATATTGAATATTATATTTTATTAATATTCTTATTTATAATTACAAAAAATTAGGGGCACCATTTTTTCTTATTCGTACAGGGCCTCCAAAATTACACGGGCGGCCCTGATTTGATGCAACGATAAATAAAATAAGCAATTCCAACTACTATAAATACAAGTAAAATAATACTTCCTCCGTCCCATTATATTAGGCACGGAGGGAAATGACACTATAACCAAGGAGGGTTTTTAATTCTCCACTTAACATATAATTAAGCAATAAAAAAAGAGTAATAAAATGATAATGACAATAATTGAAAAAGGAAGGGCAAGTCAAATCAGCCCTACTTAATCTAGTTTAGGGGCTGCAAAAACAATTTGCAGCCAAAACATTCATGAAATTTGAGATTACATCCAAATTTCCCCCCTAATCTAGTCCTATAAATACAAATCCACTTCTACAAACCTTAAAACACAAATTCAAACTGCAAATTCCACTTCTACAAACCAAAAAATACAAAATCAAACTGCAAAATGGGTAAGAACCCAGGCATTTCAGAGGAAAGGAGAGCTGATATTGTTGCATTCTTGTTGGAGAGATTGAAGGACAGCAAGCCACCAAAGGGGGTGATCAATCAAGCTGCAGCAGCCTTCAATGTGTCAAGAACAACCATCTCAAGAATCTGGAAATCTGCAAGAGAAGCAAAAACAAGAGGTGAAGGTTTACATTTAAAAGGGAAAAGGAATGCTAGAATAAGAAAGCTCAAACATGAGGTCAATAATGAGCAAATTGCTGCAGTCAATTTTCAGAAAAGAGGAACAATTAGGGCACTAGCTGAGAGCATAAGTATTCCTAAGTCCACTGTGGGTAGATGGGCTAAAAAAAACCTGATCAAAGCACACACAAATGCAATAAAGCCATGTTTGACAGCTCCAAACAAACTCTTAAGATTGAAGTGCAGTTTACAAGCCATATCTTATGATCATGTGTCGAAGATGTTTAAGTTTAAGCCAATGGAGAATATTGTTCACATAGATGAGAAGTGGTTTTATTTAACCAAAAACACACATAGGTACTACCTCACAGAATCAGAACCAGAGCCACATAGGACATGCAAGAGCAAAAAATTTATTCCTAAAGTGATGTTCATGTGTGCTGTGAGTAGGCCAATATTTTCAGATAAGGGCAGTGTCATATTTGATGGTAAAATAGGGATGTGGCCATTCATAGAAGAGGTGGCAGCCAAAAGAAGCAGTAAAAACAGGGATGCTGGTACTGTAGAGCTCAAACCAATTCAAAGCATCACTAAGGAAGTGATAAAGGCATGCCTAATCAACAATCTAAGTTGCTGCAGTTTATACATGCATGTATGTATAGAATCTGCATGAAGATAATGAATTTAATGTGTATTCACAGGTTATTCCAGCAATCAAAGAGAAGTGGCCTACATGTTTAAGTAAAACAATTGTCATTCAACAAGATAATGCAAGGCCGCACATCAGTAATGAGAATGCAGATTTTCAAAATGCAACAACTTCAGATGGATTTGACATACAATTGGTGCAACAACCACCTAATTCTCCTGATCTAAATGTCAATGACTTGGGTTTTTTCAGGGCAATTCAAAGCTTACAGCAGCAACAAGCATGTCAAGATGCAAGAGAGCTAGTAAATGCAGTGGTAACAAGTTATAACAGCCAACAAGCAGTAACTCTCAATAAGGTGTTTCTATCCCTACAAGCTTGTTTCCTAGAGATTATGAAAGTTAAGGGCCGCAATAGCTATAGGCTGCCACACATGAAGAAGGATGCTTTAATGATGCAAAATATTTTGCCCAGAAATCTAGAGGTACCAGTTGACCTAGTGAAAGATTGTCTACACTATATGACTGAGCATGGACATGAAGGAAATGATATGGAATGTCTCATGACTCAATTGGGTTTAGCTTTTTCTTTATTGTAAGGATAGATAGGATTAGTGCACATGACTCTTTTGTAAAGCACATGAGTCTTTTGTAAAGCAGATTATCTTTTGTAAAGCATATTGACATGTAGTCATGCACATTCAACTTAGTAAGTTTCAAGAAACCACTTCAAACATGGAGAAACACATTTAAAAAAGAAAATGTTTCATGAATGTGTATGTGATGTGTGAGCAAGTTCAAATCATTTCAGGAAATAACCCTAAACCCACAGCAGAACCAGGGAATCATCATGCTCAACCAGCTACTCAGAAAACCAGCAACACATATAACCAGCAAAAGCAACACATGTAACCACTCATGGCCGAAGAAGATGAGCAGCAAGAGCAACACATATAACCAACAAGAGCAACTCAGAAAACCAGCATTCGACATAATCAACATAGGCAGACCACCAATCGACATAATCAACATAGG
>JAPKLW010001875.1:116368-141053 GCA_026898455.1 Plectranthus barbatus | reverse complement strand
ATTAATATCTTATAATTCCTGAGTAGTACCACTCAAACCTTATCACTTGTGCCTGAACTTAATCAGCCTGCAGGACTTTGACACGATGAATGTTATTGAGCTCCTCAGGGAATGTCCCCATCCTATTACTCGGATATGGTTACCTAAACCCTATCTCAGGCGGTACTACACGAACTGCTGTTACCCAAGATGTGGATATACGAGCACGTTACTTAGGCTCTCCACCATGGCAAGTCAAAGCAACAGTCAACCCGTGCAAACCCCTGAACCTTCGTTAGGGTTTGGACTCAATCAATATAACGAGATCTTGTATTCACTGATGTTAGACAGACAAATACATCTCACTGCGGTCCATCAATACGCCACCTCTGCGTACCAGCATGTCAAGTAACCAAGACAGATTACTTATTCCGACAATGCCACAACCATCTGGACAAACGTATCCTCATACGCTGTCTCGGCTGTGATCAAGTTTATGTCTCACTAGGTCAAGTGATCATACTGTCTTCTGCGATCTACAACACGCCGTATGATCATCCCTATCGGTGAGACAAGAGGATACCATTGTTCATACATGTAAGATTGTTAACAGATAGGAGAAATAAACCGTTGTATACTCATTATAATAAATGCTTTCAGTATACAAAACCCATCAATTTGTTCCCAAACAATACGGGAAGGATCTAGAAGTTGAGTTCTTCCTCTTCGAACAGGGAAAGATGACGGTAGAGGAATATGATACAAAATTCGGGGAATTACTGCAGCACGCACCTCAACAGGCGGACACCCCAGAGAAAATGTCCGATAAATTCCGAGATGGGTTAAGAGAGGATATTAGGACGCAGTTGGCTACTATCAAAGGATTAAGTTATCAAGAACTGTTAAGGAGTGGATTGGACATTGAAGCCTTCAAGAACAAGAAGTAGCTGCCAGTATGGGAAACGCAGGAAACCCAACCATCTTCGCAACCACAGAAAAGGAAGTGGGAGGAAGGACCGAGGCAATTCTACCAAGGCTAGGGGAGCCAGAAATGGCAGAGTCAGGGAAGTCAGACGAACATTCAAAAGCCAAGTTTCAATCAAGGATTTTCGAGGAATAAAGGACAGACGACACCACGAGGGAATCAAGGATATGCAGGACAAACAATTTGTATTGAGTGTGGAAGAAGACATGGCGGGGAATGTTGAAAGGAAGGTAGGAAGTGCTACAACTGCGGTGGAATTGGACATATGGCTAATCAATGCCCTACAGTTCAGTCAGGAATGGGGCAATGACCTGCTTTTCAGAGGCCACCTACTTAACAGTTGAGGGCGATGAGGGGAAATCGCCAACCCTGGAGAGGAAATGTTGGAAATCGTGGTGGCGGACGTCAGGGAAGAGGCAACTAGACTCAGCAGGAGGAAAGGGAACAACCTCTAGATAATCAACAACCAAGAAGAGCAAGGGCATATGCGATAGAGGGGAACCGAGAGGAAGGAAACCTTGCAGGTATGGGAGTTATTTCTCAATAATTACCCAATTTCGAATAGTTATCATGCAAAAATTTATATTTCAAAGATCAACTTATCAAGCAAAACAGCTCCTATCATCTGCTACTCTATCACATAGATTATCATTCTCAATCGGCAAATAACTCAATTATCAATCAACAATTCTCATTCAAGGAAAGACAAGTCATCATTCTCAACATCAACATAATCAAAATTAGTTCTGACTGCCCTATGTTCAAAAGCTCCTAAAACAATGCTCAAGACTATTCAACTCAGAACAAGTACCACAAATCAAGAGTTCAAAATACTAATTTGAGTGAAAAGCCTTGCAGAGAGCAATTGTTCACACAGAAGCAAAAGAACAAGGGTGGTGATGGTTCATAAAAAACAAAAACGAAAAACAAAAGAAAAAAAAATCAAAAACTAAAATAAAGCAGTAAATAAATAAAATATAACAAATGTTTCCCTTTTCCGATCCTCATCCCCCCAAACTTGTTTCACTCGAAGGAGTGGTCAAGTTTGAAAGTTAGATAGGAAAAAAAAAAGGAAACGGTACCTCATTCCTCCTCCGGAGGATCCTCCATCACCACATCGGGAGATGGCCACACAAGAAGTCTCCACCAGCGATCCTAGCGCTCACGCTGGCAGCAGTGGTAGACTGAGTCAGGCTGGGTGTTCAGGAGGAGGCGCTGCATCTGCATGTCGAGGCTGTTGAGCCTCGTGGTCACGTGCTGGCGAAACTCCGCCTGTCGGGCGTGCTCCTCCGTCTGCCAAGCAGCCTGCTGCTGCATGAACTGGTAGGTCGTCGCCAGGTCCACCCCGAAAGATGAAGACTCTCCCGCTAAGTGGTTGAACGACGGTCCACCGGTCTGGTCCGGAATCTCCTCTCCACCTCCATCGTGCTCCTCATCCTCGGGCTCTGCTGGGGGGTCTGCGGCGGTCGCTGGTCTGGCTGAGTCAACGGTTGGTGACGAAGTCTAGAGGTATCGGGTCCTCCACGTGATCCGACCATAAGCCGCAGGTGGGCTGGTGTGCTCATCAACCAGTTATCACGGAAGTGATAATCTATGATGCGCGTGAGCTCCCTCTGCGGAAGTGGGAACCTGTCCCCGTTGGACATCCGCAAAGACCAATCGGCCTCCCGTGGTGTGAGCATCAACATCTTGACCAAAAGGTCGATGCCAAGTCCTCGGCTGTCGTCCTCGAGTGCCTCAATCTGGGTCAAGTCAATGCCTACGTGCTCCGCGATCGGGGTAATCAATCCCCCGCTCCAAATGTTGCCCTTGGAGGCCTTGATCTGATGCCTCCAAATATCCATGACCAGCGCCGCAAACCTGAACTCTTCCCCCGTCAGCATGCAGTAGATGGCATACAACTCCCCCACTCTCACCTTGCCACTTTCATGTCTGCCAGTGATCGACACCCCCATGCACCTCTGAAGATACCGGAAAACTGGGTTGTCAATGGAGTAAGCCTTCAAATTCCCAGAGTCAAACTCCCGCAAATCCTCTTAAGCCTCAGCTGCGGTCTGGCTCCAGAATCGGGCAATGTCAAAACTCGGGGGAAGAAAACCATCCTCCCCTTTCGGACTCCCCAAATGCCTTCAAGCACATCCTGCGGCATCTCGTAATGTTCATTCAGGAGCTGGAAGGAGATGGTGGTAGGTTCTGACTCTGGCTGAACCTCATAGACATGGAGTGAGGCAAGAAACTCCAGGACAAGCGATGGGTATGTTGGCCACCATGCTGTCATCCAAGAACTCCAATCTACTCTTTCCAAAAGAGCCTCCACGTCAGCTCGAATTCCCTGCCTAGCCATTGTCTCAGGGCATGGGTAAAGCGTCTGTCGGACTGTGAACTCGGAGCTTGAGAATTTCCTGAAACGTTTCTCGTAAGCCCTGTTGGCGAAGGTAGGTCAAAAATCCATAATGCACTGCAAGGGTAGTAGGTATTGGGATCTGGCTCGTTCATATGTCAATGAGAACGGCGCATCCCACTGTTGATCCCATCAATACATAAGAATGTACCGACACATCAAGTAGCCAGGATAAGCCCACTTATGAACTGATGTGCCGCAGCTTAAACCGACAGTCTATCCAGGAACCGTCTCAGCTGTGATACTCTTTATATCTCGCTAGGTCAAGCGAACCATATGATCCTCTTGTGATCTACAACACACCATATGGCCATCCCCTTCCACGAGATAAGAGGATATTATAGTTCGTCGTATGTTCACATTATCAGATAGCGAGATTTGTTTAATGTATCAACATAATGAAAGCCAGTATACAAATGCTTGATCAATTATGCTTTTCAGTATACATATCCCAACAATCTCCCACTTATACTCAAAGCATAATACCATTGCTCTTACAGAGTATCAAGTGTGTCTAAACAATCTAGCTATTACAAAAGGAACAGAAAAGACTAATCCTCAGATCTTCAGCCCAAGAGCACGAACGTGTTCCTCGTAGATCTTCTGAGGCAATCCTTTTGTAAAGGGATCAGCTAGATTTTCTTTCGTATCAATCTTCTGAATGAGCACATCACCTCTTGCCACAATCTCTCGTATGATGTGGTATTTCCTCTCAATGTGTTTTGACGCCTTGTGAGTTCTGGGTTCCTTCGAGTTTGCCACTGCACCAGCATTGTCACAATAAACTGTGATAGCTCTTGGCAAACTTGGAATAACATCCAGCTCAAGTAGGAAGTTCCGAAACCATACGGCTTCCTTTGATGCTTCTGAAGCTGCTACATATTCAGCTTCCATGGTGGAGTCTGCGATGCACTTCTGCTTCGCACTCCTCCAAGACACAGCACCTCCTCCCAAGGCAAACACATAACCAGAGGTTGATCGCTTCTCATCTTGATCCGCCTGGAAATCCGAGTCCGTATACCCAACATGACACAAGTTCTCACTCTGATAAGTCAAACACAAATCACGTGTTCTCCTCAGATACTTGAGAATGTGTTTTACCGCAAACCAATGCGCCTGTCCAGGGTTGGACTGATATCTTGCTGCCATGCCCACAGCATAGCAGATATCAGGCCTCGTGCATAGCATGGCATACATGAGACTTCCCACTGCCGAAGCATATGGTACTTTGGACATCTCATCTTTCTCTTTATCCATCACAGGACACTGTGACTTAGAGAGCCGAATTCCAGGACGATAAGGCAGAAGCCCTTTCTTGGAATTCTCCATGCTGAAACGAGCCAACACAGTATCGATGTAAGTACCCTGAGACAAGCTCAACATCCTTTTCTTGCGATTTCGCAGAACTTTGATCCCTAGGATGTAGCCAGCATTGCCCAGATCTTTCATCTGAAACTGCTCGGATAACCAACCTTTTATGCCTGATAACACCTCCACATTGTCTCCAAATAGGAGAATGTCATCCACATAAAGTGCAAGAAAGACCACGCTTCCACTGACACACAATCGGTACACGCAACTTTCGTTTTCGCATTGTGCAAATCCATAGGATTTGATCACATCATCGAAACGCTTGTTCCATGACCTTGAAGCTTGTTTAAGTCCGTACAAGGACTTCTTTAGCTTCCAGACAAGATGCTCCTGATCAGCCTGCACATATCCTTCTGGCTGTTCCATATAGATGTCACGACCTTCTTCAAGGTACCCGTTTAAGAACGCGGTTTTGACATCCATTTGCCAGATCTCAAGATCCATATGTGCCGCTATGGATAGAAGTATTCGAATGGATTTCAACATAGCAACTGGTGAGAAGGTTTCATCATAGTCAATGCCTTCTCTTTGACTATAACCTTTCGCCACCAGTCTGGCCTTAAATGTCGTTATGTTACCATTTGAATCTCTCTTTCTCTTGTATACCCACTTGCTGCCTATGGCTCGAAAGCCTTCTGGCAGCGAGGATTTCTGGTATACATCCATAGCTGTGATAGATTCTATTTCAGAATCCATGGCCTTAAGCCATTGATCAGCATCCTTGTCATTCATGGCTTCGTCGTAAGTCCATGGGTCGGTATCATTTAGTCCGTCCTCAGGTATCAAGTCCGACGACTCTCCTACGAACATATACCGTTCTGGTTATCTAGACAACCTCCCACTACGACGAGGCCCCTTTAATGTGTCTGTGTTTGGTGCATTCACTTGTGATTCACCATCTTGCACAGGCGGTCGTGCACCTGAGTCCATACCTGACACAGGCATGCTCAGAGTGCCACGGGGTTCTCCTGATGGACTTGGATTGTTCTCTTCAATTTCTTGAAGTACAATCTCCCTTTTGGTCTTGTGGTTTCTTACGAATTCATCTTCCAGATATTTTGCGTTGGTACTCACAACGACCTTTTGGTCATCTGGATCATAAAAGAAACCACCCTTTGTCTGCCTGGGATAGCCCACAAACAGCATTAACTTAGACCTTCCTTCTAACTTGTCAGCTTCCTTATTCAGCACATATGCTGGACAACCCCACACTCTTAACTTGGACAAAGCAGGCTTGTGTCCATACCAGAGTTCAATTGGAGTTTTAGGAACTGACTTAGATGGAACTATGTTAATTATGTACGCTGCTGTTTCTAGCGCATATCCCCAAAAGGAAATGGGTAAGCTGGCATAGCTCATCATAGATCTAACCATTTCTAACAGAGTTCTATTCCTTCTTTCCGCCACACCATTCTGTTGAGGGGTACCAGGTGCGGTCCACTGGGAACTAATCCCTTGATCTGCCAGATACTGGAGAAACTCACTGCTGAGATACTCCCCACCACGATCAGATCGCAGTCTCTTTATGGTCTTGTTTAACTTGTTCTCTACCTCAGCCTTGTATTCCTTGAATTTACCAAGGCATTCAGACTTATAGTGAAGCAAGTAAACGCGTCCATATCTAGAGTAGTCATCTATAAAGGTGACAAAGTATCTGTGCCCACCACGGGCTTGCGTAGACATGGGTCCACACAGATCAGAGTGGATGAGGTCCAACAAATCATTTGCTCGAGATTCACTTGCCTTAAAAGGCCTGGTCGTCATCTTCCCCTCAATGCAAGATTCACAAACTCTATGTGGAACTACCTGGATTGGATCCAAAATTCCACATTCAACGAGTTTCTTGATTCTCTTAAGATTGATGTGACCGAGTCTCAAGTGCCAAAGATATGTTATATCCTCACTTGAAGAAAACTTCCTTTTCTGTTGATTAGATAAATTATATGCCTCTTTCACTGTTTGTTTGTCTGAACATGTAATAACATAAAGAGAATCTTTCAGTAACCCATGACAGATAACAACGTTATTTCTTATGATAGAAACATCTCTACCAAAAATAACAGAAAATCCATCAACAAAGAGTTTGGAAACTGAAATTAAATTGCGCCGAAAACTTGGCACATATAAAACATCTCTTAATGTCAAAACACTATTCTCAAAACATAAAGTAACATCTCCAACAGCTGCTGCCGAAACTCTAGCAGCATTCCCCATGGAAATGGTAATCTCGCCATCTTCAAGCCTCCTAGTCAACTCAAACCCCTGCAAGGAGTAACAAACATGGTCAGTAGCTCCAGTATCCACTATCCACGAATGAATAGAAACCGTAGCTAAACATGTTTCAATGACTAGCGCATAAGATAACGTACCTCGTCCCTTGGTGACAGACACCGGACAAGTTACTTCACAGTGACCCTTCCTCTTGCATGCAGAACAGATCCTTCTCTTGTAAACCTTGCCTCCAAATCTTTCCTTGCTTACTTCACTTACTGACGTCTCTATGCTCACATCTTCTTCACTAGGAAGTGGGAAATGATGCTCAAGCACAACAGTCGCCATACAATCATTGATCGTCTTGGCAGATTCCAAGAAAACGATCAAATCCTCCAAAGTGAAGATCACATCTTCAACTAAGGAAGTGAAGTCATTGAAAGATTCCGGAAGAGAGCCATAAACGACATCGAGGAAAAGTCGATCAGTCATACAACCACCATCCAAGACGTAAAAACCCTTGAGATAGTCCATGTACAACACATGCTCTCTTACATTTCCACCCGGTGCTAGCTTGCAGTTCACAAGTCTCCTTATGAACTCAGCTCTTGCAAATCGTCCCACTCTGCCAAAAGTCCTGATGAGATCTCTCCAAACATCAACTGCATCAGTACTATACTGATACTTCAGTTGGAGCTCCTCACTCATGGATGTCATGAACATAGATAACAGATGATCATTGTTCACCACCCATCTCTCATAGGCACTCCTAGAGTAGCCTGAGGACTGGTCTAGTGGTACCGCCGGGCGAGGCGTAAGTAACACAAATAGGGTCTGCGTAGAGACCATGCACTGCTCCATGAGCCATTTCCATTCAAGGAAATTAGAACCCATCAAGGGATTTTGCTCCAAGATACGAAGAATAACAATAGACATATCTGAAAATGAATAACGAAATAAATTAAGAACATACAACAGAACAATTGAAACAAATTTGCATAGTAACCTTTAGATAAAACAATACAATTTGTTTCCTCCAATTGCCCAAGCTAATTCATCGCAAGCTACCCGAGTAGTCATTTACGATAAACGCTCAACCAGATCAAAAGATCCTTTAATTTCTTAACATGCCAGGTATCTTAGGCAAAAGAAATTAATATTGGAGTCAACTTAGACCATGTTCACCTATCCGGAGCAGGGACATCTCAAAAGAGTTATACTCCAGGCAACATCTAAGCCAAGGTAACCACAAGCCTAACTCTAGATGTTCAGAGCGATTTAGCATACGTACTGGACCCATACCGCATGCCCTCAACATCCTTTGTTATCCCACTTAAATTAATCTTAGAGACCAGTGGAAGTTGTCTCAATGCAAGCTACCCGAGTAGTCATTTGCTTAGAGGCTCCCACTTCTCATATTAAAATAAGTGTTTTATTTGGAAACCTCATCGCATTGGATCTTGATGAGGAAACTCTAACGTAAGCTACCCGAGTAGTCATTTACGCTTCGAGATACCCCACTTCCAATGAGAGGCCGTATTTGTGGAGGTCTAATGATTTTGGTTAGAGAAGAACCAAAATCCAGCTTAGTATTTTTAGTTCTAAAGGTTTCATGCGCACACATTATTTTATGTCGCTATAAATTATGTCACCAAAATTCCATCATAAATTAATATGATCCTTGGAATTTTGCAGTCATAACTTAAAACATAAAATAAATCACATAAGACATGCTCAAAATTTAAAAATTGCAACATGCTTATTCAGTAAATAATCAAAGCAGATAGGCATGCTTTCCTATTATTTACTAGTGCGCACATAGTAAATCACATCATACGAGAAAACAATTAAATAAACAAATAAATATTTCTCGTGGCCCCTCAGATGCGATTACAAATTAAATCCTATCTATTACAAGGCTTTAGAATAATACAGATCTTCAGAATTGGGCTCCCACTGAAAGACTGCAAAACTGGTAAACATATTGGGCCTAGGATTAGGGTTTGCATGAAAACCTAATTAGGGTTTCCAAAACCCTAACCCTAGCCGTCGGCCACCTTCCAGCCGCCGCAGCCGCCGGACCTCCACGCCAACCGCCACGCTTCTGCTGCGCCGTCGCCGGCCAGGGGGCCTTCGCCGGAGGGAGCGCGGAGAAGGGCGCCGCCGCGCAGACCCGTCGGGGTGCGGCCCAGCCACGCGCGGCACAAACCCTAGGGTTTGCTGCTGCGCGCCGCCGCCACCCTCTCTCTCTGGATCCGCCGCGAGCCTCGCCCGCCCCCAGCTGCAAACTGACGCCACCATCCCAGCCGACGCACGCCATGGTGGCCGGAGGAGGCGCGCGTGCGCACCGTGGGAAGCAGCCCAGCCGCGCGCGGGTTGAACCCTAGGGTTCCCTGCGCGCCGCTGCTTTCCCTGCCAGCGCCGCCGCTCACCGTCGTCGCCGCCGGCGGCACAGCCGCCGGCGAGTGTGGAGGGCCGCTGCTGCCGCCGCCGTCGTCTAGGGTTAAACCCTAGGCGACGCGTCTTCGTTCTTCGTTCTCCGTTCTTCGTCTTCCTCTTTTCTCTTTTTACAGATTTGAATAAAAAAAACAAAAAATAGATCTATACAATCTATTACATTGAATTTTCCCTATCAAATCTAACCACGGATTTTCTCGTGGTGAAAAACAAAACCAAAAAAAAACGAGAAGGCCACGAGAACAAAAACATTCATATCCATCCATGAACATACAAATTCATTTAATTGAATTTATTAAGGACAGAGCCTAAGAACTGGAACCTCGCTCTGATACCAATTGTAGGGTTTGAGTCTACGATTAACAACACGAGTTGTTATTCAAATCGCAGGATCGTTCTTAGGGTATCAAAATAAAAACAATTAAATAAACCATGCGAAGCCTATGCATGTTGTAGATCACAAGAGGATCATATGGTTCGCTTGACCTAGCGAGATATAAAGAGTATCACAGCTGAGACGGTTCCTGGATAGACTGTCGGTTTAAGCTGCGGCACATCAGTTCATAAGTGGGCTTATCCTGGCTACTTGATGTGTCGGTACATTCTTATGTATTGATGGGATCAACAGTGGGATGCGCCGTTCTCATTGACATATGAACGAGCCAGATCCCAATATACTTTCTTTGATCTTAAACCTTACTGAAGGATAAGAGGCACACACAGGTTGACCGCACTTTGATTTACCATAGTGGCGGGTCTTACATGTACCCTTATACTCGTATTTTGGGTGTTGGCAGTTTGTGTGGGGTCTGCTTAGTCTGGATGTATCGTAACATTCTCGTTTCAGGATGGTGACATTCCCTGATGAGCTCACAAGGTTCTTTATGCTAAGTCCTGCAGGCTGAATGATTTGTTCAAGCATAAGAGATAAAGGTTGAGTGGTATTATTCAGGAAATAAGATATTAATTAATTGTGGTTGATTGTCATATAAACCAAATTAATTAATGAATGTCTGAAACCTTAAATATGTGGATCAAGTTAGTTTGGTGCAACCCGTTCCTAATAACGTGGTAATAAAGGGGCGAGTCAGTATTGTTACCGTGGTGAAGGTTAAAACAATACTTTATTAATTAATTAATGTTCTGGGTTGGACATGTGAGAATTAATTAATAAAAGAGGGCCCACTTTATTATTTGCATCTGATCCCTGGTCTGGCCCACACACTGCTCAAGCCCATTAGGGTTAGGGTTTTTCATTAAACCCTAACACTATAAAAGCCAAGCCCTAGATCAGAATTGTATGTGTGAAAACATATTATCTCAGTATACAGAGAGAGAGGGCGGCGGCTAGGGCATTCAGGAAGGAGGGATTTTCTCTGATCAAATCCTCCGGCTGAATCAACTTGGTAGAATAATCCTCACCAGATTTCCAAGGAGCAAGGGATACAGATCAGAAGATCAGATCTGTAGGAACAAAGAGAGAGCCATCGATTTCTTCAAAGGGAAGAAAGCCATCGTTTTGTTCGTATTCCGCTTCAGATCTGAACGTTTCTTCACCGTTATCATACTCCGATCTGTCCTGTAGATCAAACGGTGAAAAAGGTACAAACCCTAATCCATCCTTGTACAATTAATATTGTAGGAGCATGCATAGGCTTCGCATGGTTTATTTAATTGTTTTTATTTTGATACCCTAAGAACGATCCTGCGATTTGAATAACAACTCGTGTTGTTAATCGTAGACTCAAACCCTACAGTAGGAAAAATGTCAAAGCTCAACAAATATCTTCACAAAAATTCCCAAACATTAAAACAACAAAATGTGCAATTATCCACAAAATGCATCTACCCAAGCAAAATTGGCTCGACATTCATGCAATTCAAACTTCATCTTAGCATAATTTCTCATAAATCGAAAGAATTCTTCATGAAAATAGCTAGACAAGAAAATCACCCCCAATTGGAATTATCCCCCAAACTAGCGTGTGTCAAATTCAATGAAATCCAAGCTACAAATTCACCAAAAGCAAGTATATCGACTAGAACGACTAACCATATCGAGTAATCATAACGAATAGCAACGAAGTTGACAAAAATGCAAAAATTGAAACTAGGGCTCCAAGTTCAATTTTCCTCAAAATCATGCTCAAATCAGTTACTACACATGAAATAATCGAAGTGGAAGGTTCTAGGATACATACCGTGGGTTGTAGCGGCAAGTTTGAAGAGAGAAAATTCGAGGATGGGTGTTTGAGAGAGAGAGGGTGCGTGCGTCGTGTGTTTGTGAGAAGATGAATGAGAAAACTGGGATTTGAACCCGTCTCTGTCACGCCTCAAAATTGCTTGCATCGATCGACGAAGCACTCCCATCGATCGACGTGGACAAAACTTTCTCGTCGATCGACAAATAAGGGTGTCGATCAACGTGGCTAAGAACACACGTCGATCGATGAAGAAAGGCGTCAATCGATGTGGCCCCGACA
The DNA here is from genome assembly GCA_026898455.1 of Plectranthus barbatus. Classification (NCBI taxonomy): domain Eukaryota; kingdom Viridiplantae; phylum Streptophyta; class Magnoliopsida; order Lamiales; family Lamiaceae; genus Plectranthus; species Plectranthus barbatus. The sequence continues at coordinate 129,166 of JAPKLW010001875.1, read as the reverse complement.
GAGTACTGGACCCGACTGAATTCAAAAAAAACTAAAAATATGAAATTCAAATGACTCGACTTGACTGAATTTAAAATAACAAAAGTAAAGAAAGCAGTAAAATGTTGGGTTACCTCCCAACCAGTGCTTGGTTTTATGTCGCTAGGTCGACAATACCTGTGCTTTCAAGGGCGATTCAAGTAGTACTTCTCCACCGCTCCGACTTGAAGTGGGGTGTAGTATGGTTTCAGGTTCTGCCCGTTCACTTTGAAGTTCTTCCCATCTTGGCCAGCTAATTCAACTACACCGTTCATAAATTGACAGATCACGGTGTATGGTCCGGCCCACTTTGACTGTAGCTTTCCGGGCATGAAGCGATGACGAGATTTGAAAAGGAGGACTTTGTCACCTGAATGAAAAACATGCGAGCGAATCCTTTTGTCGTGGAATCTCTTCGCTCGATTCTTGTATATGACATTGTTCTCATAGGCTTCATCCCGAAAATCTTCTAGCTCGTTCAATGCCATGGCTCGCTCTTCTGCAGCCGTCTTCCAATCCAAATTTAATTCTTTCACTGCCCTCCAAGCCTTGTGCTCCATCTCAACGGGCAGGTGACAGGACTTCCCGAAAATCAGCTGATACGGTGACGTCCAAATGGGCATTTTGTAGGCGGTGCTGTATGCCCATAATGCCTCATCAAGTATTGCCGCCCAATCCTTTCTTTGCTTCACCATCTTCTCTAAGATTTGCTTAATTTCCAGGTTGGACAGCTCCGTCAGCCCATTCCCTTGAGGATGGTATGGGGTGGTGACTCGGTGTTTGACTCCGTACCTCGCAAGAAGGGAGGCGAGCCATTTGTTGCAGAAATGGGATCCCCTATCGCTCACCAAGGCTCTTGGCATCCCAAATCTCGTCATGAGCTTTTGCAGGAACTTGATGACCACTTTGGAGTCATTAGTGACCGTTGGAACGGCCTCAACCCATCGTGACACGTAGTCCACCGCCAACAGAATGTATGAGAATCCTTGGGATGGCGGAAAAGGTCCCATGAAGTCGATCCCCCAAACATCAAAGATCTCGACTTCAATAACCAAAATCTGTGGCATCTCATCCCTCCGCGAGATGTTGCCGGTCCTTTGGCAGCGATCACAACTCGTAATCCATCCATGGCAGATCTCGTCGATAGATGGCCAATAGAATCCGCTGGCAAGAATTTTGAATGTCGTCCGGTTGGCTGAGTGATGACCGCCACTAGGAGATGAATGGCAGGCTTCGAAGATTTGTTGTCACTCGGACTGGGGCACACAACGGCGAATGACGCCATCAGCACATCTACGCCAAAGATAGGGATCCTCCCAATAGTAGAATCTGATGTCGTGTAGAAACTTCTTCTTTGCATATGGAGAGGAGTCCGGAGGAAGTACGTCGTCGACCAAGTAATTGGCAAAATCTGCATACCAGGGCATTTTGGACTCATATGTCTCTTTCAAATCCCTCATAGCATAGATTTGTTCGTCGGGGAACGTCTCTCGGATCATCAATTGTGGGTTATCCCCTTCGACTGGTGGCTCGAGTCGCGACAAATGGTCAGTGATCACATTCTCACTCCCCTTTCTGTCCTTGATCTCCAAGTCAAACTCTTGCAGCAATAATATCCACCGGATCAATCTAGGCTTGGCGTCCTGCTTCGCGAATAGGTATCTGATGGCTGCATGGTCGGTGTAGACAATCGTCTTTAAGCCTATCAGATAAGGCCAGAACTTGTTGAATGCATACACAACCGCAAACATCTCTTTCTCCGTGGTGGTGTAGTTGCATTGAGCCGGATTCATGCTCTTGCTGGCGTAGTGAATCACATGGAAGTGTCTTCCTTTCAGTTGCCCCAAGACTGCTCCAACAGCGTAGTCACTGGCGTCGCACATCAATGTGAATGGCTCATCCCAATCTGGCGCGGTCAAGACCGGCGCAGTCACCAGTGCCTCTTTCAGTCTCTCAAATGCCTTCAAACATTCGTCATCAAAAATGAAGGAAACATCCTTCTCCAACAGGTTGCACAAGGGTCGAGATATCTTTGAGAAGTCTTTGATGAACCTCCTATAGAATCCGGCGTGGCCTAGAAAATTTCGGACTGCTTTGACATTTGTTGGTGGTGGCATCTTTTCAATTGCTATCACTTTGGCTCTGTCGACTTCAAGTCCTTCAGTTGATACTCGATGACCCAACACAATCCCTTCTCGCACCATGAAGTAGCATTTCTCCCGATTGAGGCATAGGTTTGTCTCGGTGCATCTCTCAAGTACAGTAGCCAGATTCTGCAAACAAACATCGAATGAGCTACCGAAAACAGAGAAATCATCCATAAATACCTCCATGACATCTTCGATCAAGTCGTGGAAGATTGCCATCATGCATCTCTGGAAAGTAGCCGGTGCATTGCATAATCCAAAGGGCATCCGACGCTAGGCGAATACTCCGTATGGACAGGTGAATGCAGTCTTGTGTTGATCTTCAGGTGCCACAGCTATCTAGTTGTACCCTGAGTAACCATCAAGAAAACAATAAAAAGGGTAACCGGATAATCTATCAAGCATTTTATCAATGAAGGGAAGAGGAAAGTGATCCTTGCACGTGGCGGTGTTTAAGGCTCGGTAGTCAATGCAAAATCGCCATCCCGTGATCGGTCTTGTCGCAACTTCCCTCCATCATCATTCTTTACTATCTGCATCCCCCCTTTCTTGGCTACTACTTGTGTAGGGCTCACCCACTTGCTGTCGGAAATCGAATATATCATGCCATGATCTAGGAGTTTGAGAACCTCCTTCTTTACAGCTTCTTGCATGATGGGATTTAGTCGTCGATGTTCTTGTCTCTTTGGTGTGGCGTCCTCTCCAAGGATGATCTTGTGCATGCACAGTGAAGGGATAATCCCCTTGATATCCCCCAAAGTCCATCCGATGGCGGACTTGTATTTCCGTAGAACTTGCAGTAGTTTGTCCAACTCCCCCTGTGTAAGATAAGCAGAAATGATAACAGGGTAAGTGTCATTAGAACCCAGAAATGCGTACCTGAGATGTGCCGGAAGTGTCTTGAGTTCCAGAAGTGGAGGATCAGAGATGGAGGACGGTTTTTCCAGATCGGCGTCGATCGACGAAGATGCTCCGTCGATCGACGTGGACTTCGAAGCAGCGCCGATCGACAAGACAGTGGCGTCGATCGACGTGTGCTTTCCCTCATTTCTTTCTGGCTGGTTTTGGCAGTAGTGGCTAGGTAGTGGTTCTCTCTTGGTTTCTTTTTCTCTAGTAACCTCCTCGAACACATCCAGCTCCATGACCAGATCCAAGATCTCCTCGTCTGCCTCGTCTAGATTTGTTGACGAGAACAGCGAGTGTTGCTGGCAGTTTTCCAGAAAGTCCGGTTCACTTTTGAGAGAGGCGAAGGGAGAAGACATTACTGGGCTGAAGCAGTTGATCATGTGGCATTCTTCTTGATAGCTTCCTTCATTGTGCTTCTGCATTGCCTTATAGATCGAGAATGTGACTGACTCGTTGTTCACCCGGAATGTCAGTTTGTCGTCTCGAATGTCGATCAATGCCCCTCTGGTCTTCAAGAATGGTCTCCCAAGAATCAGAGGAATGTTCTGATCCTCTTTCATATCAAGCACCACGAAATCAGCTGGAATGATGAAATCTTTTACCTTCTCAGCACATCTTCCACGATACCTTTCGGGTAGGATACTGATCGATCGGCCATCTGAAGTGAGATTGTTGTGGGCTTGATGTTTCCGATCTTTAACCGCTTGAAGATTGACAGCGGCATCAGATTGATCGATGCACCTGAATCGCAAAGAACTTTCCCAAAGGTTTCTCCTCCGATGACGCAAGAGATTGTGAAAGAGCTCGGATCCTCCCTCTTGATTGGCATCTTCTTTTGAATAATGGTGTTGCATTCTTCGAACAGGTCGATCATCTCATGCTCCAAAAAGGGTCTATTCTGAGAGACCATGTCTTTTAGAAACTTGATGTATCCGGGCATCTCTTGCAGGGCTTCGACCAATGGAATGTTGATATGCACCTTCTTCTCATTGTTTCCATGAATCGTGCATACCTCTTGTTCATTTTTGTCTTGGCAAACTGTTGTGGAAACGGCAAGGGATGTTTCTTCGGTGGCGGAATGGGAGCGGACGTCGATTGACATGGCTTTTGGTGTTGCATCGATCGATGGAGACCCCGCATCGGTCGACGGGGCTTCGTCTGCGATAGCTTCTTCATCCTGCTCGGCTTCACCTTTCCCCCGGGCATCTTTCCGTGCATGCTTTGGCCCTTCATAAGATTTTCCCCCTCTCAGAGTTATGGCATTCACTTGGTTCCTCTGATTCTGGTTCTTGGGATTGACCTGAGTGTTGCTCGGGAGTTATCGTGGCTTGTGTTTACTTCCAAGGGTAGCGGCAATCTGGCTGATCTGGTTCTCTATAATCTGCACATGCTTCTGCACCTGATCAACCTTAGTGTTCACGCCCGAGATTTCTTGCTTTAGCTTGGCTACCGTATCAGTGGAGCCTTCCATGAATTTAGCCAAAATCTCCTCGAGATTTGGCTTCTTCTTCTCCACTGCTGGCCCATCTTGTACGGCAAATCCCGGTGGTGGCTGCTCCGCAGCTTGAGGGTTTGTGTAGGAAAATCTCTGGTGATTCCTCGCGTGATTATAAGTATAGGGCTGGTTATGCTGCTGATTGTGTTGCTGATATCCTCCTTGGTAGTTATTTTGATAACCGCCCCTTTGGATGAAGTTTACCTCGGCTCCATCCCCCTCAGGTGGAGCTTGCACTATCTCAACTGCAACGGCTATTTCCTCTTGCTTCAGTGTAGCGAACTCTTCCTTTAGCTTCTTCAACTCGGTTGCCAAATCAGGTTGTTCGGCAACTTTCTCCACCACTTTCTCGACTGCTTTCACAGGCCGAGTTTGACTTGAGGACCACCGTTGAGTGTTGTTGGCCATCTTTTGGAAGAATTCCATGGCTTTTTTTCCGCTTTTCGTCATGATGGTGTCTCCAAGTGTGGTATCCACCAACTTGACGGTCTTATCGTTGAGTCCTTCGTAGAATGCTTCTGCCTGTTCTCCTGGTGGAAAGCCATGTCCGGGGCAAGATCTCAGTAGTTCTTTGAATCGCTCACATGTCTCAGTGAAGCTCTCATCAGGTCTTTGAGGGAATCTGATGATTTCCTTCCTTCTCTGCCTGATGACGTTCGGAGGGAAGAAGTTTTCCAGGAATTCATTCCTCAATTCAGTCCATGTGCTTATACTTTCCTTGTCCAGTGCAGTGAACCATGATTGTGTCTTATCCCTCAGAGAGAATGCGAACAGACGCATTCGGATGGCACTCTCGCTGACTCCTCCGATTTTGACATTATTGCAGAGCATAAGGAACTTATCCAGATGTGCGTAGGGATCCTCAGTTGCTCTTCCTCCAAATTGATTTTGTTGCACCATCTGCACCAATCCGGTCTTCAGTTCAAAATTGTTGGCATTGATGCCAATTCTGAAGTCTATCTCCCTGAACCTAGGTTTATATCGGTTCTGCATGGCCTCCTCTTCTTCCTCATCGTCAGATTCCTCTTGCGGATTCGGGTTGTCATCCTCTTCATAATCGGGATTGTCCTCAAACAATGGGTTACGACGAAGATCCCTTCCATTCAGATTGTTCCTCTCGAGGTCTCTTTCCAGATTCAGCTGTTGGATTTGTGCCCTCATAGCTTGAACTTCTTGGAGAAGCACAACTTGCTCCTCTGCAGTTAGCATTGGTGGAGGTGGTTGATGATGGGTTTTGTATACTGAAAGCATTTATTATAATGAGTATACAACGGTTTATTTCTCCTATCTGTTAACAATCTTACATGTATGAACAGTGGTATCCTCTTGTCTCACCGATAGGGACGATCATACGGCGTGTTGTAGATCCTAAAAGACAGTATGATCACTTGACCTAGTGAGACATAAACCTGATCACAGCCGAGACAGCATATGAGGATACGTCTGTCCGCATGGCTGCGGCATTGTTGGAATAAGTAGTCTGTCTTGGTTACTTGACATGCTGGTACGCAGAGGTGGCGTATTGATGGACCGCAGTGAGATGTATTCATCTGTCTGACATCAGCAAATACAAGATCTCGTTATATTGATTGAGTCCAAACCCTAACGAAGGTTCAGGGGTTTGCACGGGTTGACTGTTGCTTTGACTTGCCATGGTGGAGAGCCTGAGTAACGTGCCCGTATATCCGCATCTTGGGTAACAGCAATTCGTGTAGTACCGCCTGAGACTTGGTTTAGGTAACCATATTCGAGTAATAGGAAGGGGACATTCCCTGAGGAGCTCACTAACATTCATTGTGTCAAAGTCCTGCAAGCTGATTAAGTTTAGACACGAGTGATAAGGATTGAGTGGTACTACTCAGGAATAATAAGATATTAATTAATTGTAGTTAGAGCTTGTCAGAAGCTCCAATTAATTAATGAATGTCCGATAACCTTAAATATGGGGATTCTCAATTAATGCAGCCCGTTCTCATAACATGGTAATAAAGGGGTAGGTCAGTATTAATTCTGTGGTGAAAAAGAATTCATATTAATTAATTAATTGTGTCCTGGGTTGTGGACATGGGAATTAATTAATTTATAGGCCCACTTTATTATTTGCATTAGGTCCCAGGTCTGGGCCAAGGAAAGTGTGCTGAATTAAGCCCAGGAGCCCACTAGGGTTTACAACCCTAGGTCTATATATAGACAGCTCTCTCTCATAAGTTGTAACACAGTTGAAAAACCCTAAGCCTAGAGAGAGAGAGAGGGGCGCCGTTTTCTGCAAGGAAGAAGGAGGAGAATTTTCGAATTCTGGTCTTGCTCAAAGCACAGATCTGTGGAATCCTCACCAGTAGCAGATCTGAACGCACCGGGAAACAGATCTGAAGATAATCTGGAGAACAACAGATTTATTTCTTTCCTTTTGATTTTCAATTTTTATCTAAGAAATTAGGGTTCTAATTTCTATTTCCAAAGATAAAATCGGTTTGCGTGGTTGAATTAAAGAGGGAAATTCAAACGCAAAAGATCGGATTAGACTCGACGGAATTACGGTAATCCCTCAATCCATAAATCTGAGTATTAAATTCACAGGAGCATGCTAGGGTTTATTATATATTTAATTATGCACAATATCCATAAATCGATCCGGTTCAAATTGGTTTTGGTGATTCGGTTCACGCGAAAACCCTACAATTAGTATCAGAGCCAGGTTCTTGATTTATGGCTCTTTTGTGTATAATTAAATTCTATATGCATGTATGAATTTATTTTTTTGTCGATGTAGGTTTTTGTTTCTCGTGGCAGCCCGTGTAATTCAGCCCGCGGTGGTTTATCCGTGTAGGGCTGAATTAATTTTGTAAAATCACGAGAAAATCCGTGATTAGTGTAGATTTTGAAAATTTGTAATAGAATAGATTCTGTAATTTTATTTTTCAAAATTATGTAATTGGACGGGTCGAGGACGAAGAACGAAGACGGAGCCGACGCAGGGCCAGGGGCAGGCGACGGCGGACCACGGCGGCAGACGTGCGGCCGGGCAGCGCGAGCAGCAAACGCGGCGCGTGCAGGCAACGATCGGCCACGGTGCGCGGCCTGCGCGCGAGAGACGAGGGCCGCGGTGCGCGCGCGCGTGTGAGCGCGCTGGGCGCGTGCACGTGCGGCGGCGGCGGTCGGCTGATGCTGTTCCATCACGGTGGGTCGTGTTTTGGTGGTTTGTGCATTCCTGTGTAAACCCTAGGGTTTGCATTAGGGTTAGGGCAAATCATCAGATCACAAAGGCCTAAATCCCAAAAGATTTTGTGAATCAAAATATGGAGGCCCTAGAAGATTTGAGAAGATTTGTATCTATCCAAATAGATTCAAATTCAAATTGTAATAGATAGGATTTGTTTTTTCCTATTTTGTGGGGCCACGAGGAATTTTTGTTTCCCTTAATTGTCCGCGTATGATATGTGATTTATTATGTGCGCAATTAAGCAAGTGTAGATAATAGGAAAAACATGATTTATGGCTTTTATTATTTACAGTTTTCGAAGCATGCTTATGTGATTAATTTCTTTTGTTGGATTATATTTTGGGAATTTTTGGGCTTGTTTAATTACATGCAAAAATTTGGAAAATATAATAACAAAGAAATTATGTGTGCGCATATAAGAAACCTTTTAAAAGAAAAATACTAAGCAGATTTTTTAATTAAAATCAATAGACCTCCACAAAGCGGTCCTAGGCTGTAAGTGTATCTCTCGTTCTAGTAAATGTCTACGAGTGTAGCTTGCTAGTTCCTAGAGGTGCATGGGTACAATTTTTGGGATTTCTAGACAAACAATTTAAATCATGTGAATAGTGGGAGGGCTTTGCGTAAACGTCTACGAGTGTAGCTTGCGTAGATCTCTTTCACATGTATTCTAGGATTGATTTAAATTATAGATAACAAAAGCTTTAAGGGTTGTGCGGTATGGTTACGTGCCTTGCTAAACTGTCTCTTTTGGCCGGAGTTAAATTTGTTGTTAATTGCTTAGAAGCATCTTAGAATATAATGCAAGAATTGCATCCCTGTTCTTGAGAGATGGCTTGGACTATAGTTTTCACTAATTATTAATTTCTAGTGTCAAAAGCATCCTGACATGGTAGTGAAATTAAATGGATTGGGGCTTAAAACCCGCAGTTCTGGTTGAGGGTGACATCGTAAACGTCTATGAGTGTAGCTTACGGTGGGATCTCTTGGGCAATTAGTGGAAAACATTTGTATTTGATTTATTAAAAGGTTTTCAATGCATTTGTTTCCTAAGTTCTACGTGTGTGTTCTTATTTAAGATTATTTATTGTTTCAGATATGTCTATGTCTACTATCGATCATTTACTTGCTCTTAATCCTCTAACTGGTCCAAACTTCCCTGAATGGAGTTTTTGCATCAAACACGTCCTTTATCTGAAAAACCAAGCATACTTTCTTTTTATGGATCCATTGTTGTGTATTCGTCATAAGGTCTGCAAACTTGAGCTTGAATTTTATGAAAGATGGGAGGACGCTGATGAGTTTGCCTTCTGGCTCATCACGGGTTCCCTGTCTAGAGAATTAAGGCACAAGTATAAGTACCTCGAAAGGGCTGGAGAGATCTTGAAGAAACTCTCGACAGCCTATGGCAACGTGGAGCGGACTATCAACTATAAGCCTGTGCATGACCTTGTGTGCAAGAAGATGGTTGAAGATAGTTCGGTGACAGAGCACATGATGTCTATGATTGATCTCATGAGACAGTTCAGTGTGCGGGGTGGTAATATCAGTGCGCAAGACGAGATTGATATCATCCCAAACTCTCTTCCTGAATCCTTTTATGACTTTAAGGTAGTTGCTGCTGCAAGGGGAGAGTATGCTCTGCATGAGCTGCTCGAGGACCTTATGGTGGAGCAATCTTCCATGCGAGCACGGATGCCTATTCTGACTGCTTCCTGTACTGGTTCGACAACCTCTAAGGTTGGAGATGACGGTGCTGAAAGCAAGCTCAGGAAAGCAGTCAGTGAAAGCAAGTCAAAGAAGGTGAAGAGGGTTAAAGTCACTCCAAAGAAGAAGAGATGTGCTGGATGCGGAAAGGTGGATTGTCCGAATGCTAAAGGACAAGGTACGTCATTTGCATTTGTAACGGAAACATGTTTAGCATCAGTTTCTACTCATTTGTGGGTAGTGGATACAAGAGCTACTGATCATGTTTGTTACATTTTGCAGGGGTTCACACCGATGAGGGTGTAGGAACTGAGTCTACAAAAGGCGACATGAATCGCCATTTATTAAAACTCCGGATTCGATTTATGGATATCAAAATAAATGTCATGACAAACAGTGAATGCCCTATGCATGCTCCTATTTAATTTAATTCGTAGATTCAAAGGAATACCTGAGACTCCAAGGACTGATCTACAGATCTAGATCAATGATGGCTATGAAGATGGTGCAGATCTGGATCTGGAATCGATCAAAGCGATGGTATTCCTACAGATCTGATCTTCTGATCTGTTCCCTTGCTCGATCCGGAAATCTGGTGAGGATACGCTACCAGATCTACAGCCGCCCACTCTCTCACAATCTCTCTAGGGTTTCTGATTTGAAACTTCAAAACTTATATGGGAAAATGAGAGATTCATCTATTTATATAGATCTGAGAATGGGCTATTAGGGTTTAATAAACCCTAATGGGCTCTGAGCAGTGTTGGGCCAGACCAGGGATCAAATGCAAATAATAAAGTGGGCCTCCTATTAATTAATTCCATGTTCAACCCAGAACATAATTAATTAATAAACATTAATTTATGCCACCAGAGAATTAATGCTGACCTACCCCTTTATTACCACGTTATTAGGAACGGGTTGCATTGACTTGGTTAATCCCCGTATTTAAGGTTTCAGACATTCATTAATTAATTCAGCGTATGACAATTAGCTGTAATTAATTAATTTCTTATTATTCCTGAGTAGTACCACTCAACCCTTATCGCTTATGCTTGAATCAATGATTCAGCCTGCAGGACTTAGCATAACGAACCTCGTAAGCTTCCCAGGGAATGTCACCATCCTGAAATGGATATGGTTATCTAAATCCAGCCTGAGGAAACCCCACACAAGCTGCCATCATCCAAGATGCAGATATACGAGTACATGTAAGACTCTCCACCATAGCAAGTCAAAGTGACAGTCAACCTATGTGTGCCCCTCAGCTTTCAATAGACTTTAGATCCGACCAAGTTACCGAGATCTTTACTCATTCATATGTCAAGTAGAATGGTTCATCTCACTGTTGATCCTATCAATACATTGAGATGTACCGGTCACACAAAGCAGTCAAGATAAACCACTTATGGACTTGTGTGCCGCAGCCTAAACCGATAGCCAAACCAGAAACTGTCTCAGCTGTGATAACTGTTTATATCTCGCTAGGTCGAACGATCTATACGATCTTCTGTGATCTCTTACACACCGTATGATCTCCCTATCGACGAGATAACTGGATGTGTTTGTTCGCATCGTATGATTGTTAATTCAGACAGGAGTTGTTCATTGCAAGTCATTAATGATTACCAGTATATCAAACATAACGTTTCCTAATATACCAATCATAATGCTTTTATGTATACAATTCCAACAGAGGGTGCTGAAGAATGACAAGTTTACCATCTCAATGGGGAACGCAGCACAAGTGAGTGCAGCTGCCATAGGAGATTTCACCTTGTACTTTGATGATTCTATTTTAACTTTGAGAAATGTTTTGTACGTGCCGGATTTTTGGCGAAACCTTATTTCAGTTTCCAAACTTTATGTTGATGGATATTCAGTGATTTTTGATAGTGGTGTTTCTATCATTGGTAATAACGGTGTTATCTGTCGTGGGATGCTGAATAATTCTCTCTATGTTGTTAATTGTAATCATAAGTCTTCCGCAAGTATTGCATGTAATTCATCCATAATTGATAATCCTAGAAAGAGAAAACTTACTTCTTCTGATGAGGATCTTACATATCTCTGGCACTTGAGACTGGGTCACATCAGCTTGAAGCGGATTCAGAGACTTGCAGATGACGGTACATTGGACCTAATCCGGGCTGTACCTTATCAAGTCTGCGAATCCTGCATCGAGGGCAAGATGTCAACTAGGCCTTTCAAGGCTAGTCATTCTCGAGCAGAGGAAGTGTTGGAATTGATCCATTATGACTTATGTGGACCGATGTCCACGCAGGCTCGTGGAGGGTACGAGTACTTCGTCACTTTCATTGATGATTACTCAAGGTACGGATACGTTTACCTGCTTCGCTACAAGTCTGAATGCTTTGAGAAATTCAAAGAGTTCAAGGCTGAAGTAGAAAAGAAGGTCGGAAAAACTATCAAGTCACTGCGATCTGACCGCGGTGGCGAATACCTCGGTAACGAGTTCCTGCAATATTTGTCAGAAAATGGGATTACGTCCCAGTGGACTGCACCGGGTACTCCCCAGCAAAACGGTGTAGCTGAAAGAAGAAATAAGACTCTTCTAGAGATGGTAAGATCAATGATGAGTTATGCAAACTTACCAATTTCGTTTTGGGGCTACGCATTGGAAACAGCAGCTTACGTGCTTAATCTGGTGCCTTCTAAATCAGTTCCTAAGACGCCTTCTGAGCTCTTCCTTGGTCGCAAACCTAGTTTGTCCAAGTTTAGAGTATGGGGTTGTCCGGCACACGTACTATTGAAGGAACCTGATAAGTTAGAAAGCAGGTCAAAAGTAATGTTGTTCATAGGGTATCCCAGGCAAACGAAAGGTGGTTATAACGCCCCCATCTGACCTTCCGTTATGGAGCCGCGTTACATTGATGTTTCAGGTTTTGAAGCGGAATAATTAAATAACAGTTTAGAAAGCAAAACTTTAAATGCATCAAATTAAAGCAAATTAAAAGTACTGAGTCATAGTACGTGTTTTGGAACAGAGTTTCAGACAATTCAGAAGGAAGGTTTAAATTCAGAGCGCGTGGCAACGGTGTGTGAAAAGTGATGGTGGCATATATATGGAGATATATGCCACAGGATCAAAATACATAACAGAAACAAAAGACCACGCCCAGCTCACGATCGCCACGTCCATCTTTTGCTGCTAACCTGCACAATTTAGAAAGATTGCGAGGGGCTGAGTACTTTCGTACCCAATGGAAAACAATGCCCGAAAACATACATTATATAAAACATGCTATGCACACACACAGCTAAACACGGGGTTTTGTTGAAAG